>QJNY01000244.1:0-114625 GCA_004155945.1 Monosporascus sp. mg162
AGACAATATGACTTAGGAGATGTTAAGCTTTGCGCGGTAAACCTTAAGGATAAACCTTAACGGTAAACCTTAAAAATAAACCTTAAAGGCAAACCTTAACGGTAAACCTTAAAGATAAACCTTAAAGATAAACCTTAACGGTAAACCTTAAGGATAAACCTTAAAAGCAAACCTTAAGAAAACTTATAAAAACTTATAAAAATTTAAAAAAATTTAAAAAAACCATAATATTTTAATTTTTCTTAATTAATCGCGTTAATTCTTTCCTTTTTTTAATCGGGTTATTTTTATTATATTATTATCGTCCATAACAGTATAACCTTTAAGTCGGCCACTTAATATTTGCACTTTAATATTTGTTTTTATAAGTTTTAAAACTTTAAGCTGCCAATTTTTTAATAACTTAATATTCGTAACGTTCGAAATATTTAATATCGTATCGTCGCTTTGATTAATAAATAATTTCGTTTAATTATTTTTTTATAAATTAATCGGTTTTTAATATGCTTTTTTATTTTTTATAAATTACTTTAATTTATTAATAAAAAAGGTACTTTATAACTTTATTTTATTAATTTCTTTTAAATAATAAATATTTAAATTAATAATGTTATTAATTAAATAAGGGCTAATTTAACGGTATTTTAGCTTTATATCTTTAAATATATTTATATATCGTAACGTATTATCTAATAATATTAAGTTATTTACTTTTAAAAATTTATCTTTTATTTTATTTTTATCCCTTTTATTCGCCAATTTAGCTACTTTACGGTATTACTTAATAATTATTTTAATAACCTTAATTACATTTTTAGCTTTTTTTTTTAGGAACCGAATCTTTTACGTAATCAAATTTTCTCTCGGCGTATCTAGGTTTTAAGTTATAATTTTCCATATCGGCAGGATTATCTCGATCGGTAAAAGCGCTTTCTGTCCGTATAGCAATTTATAAAGGCTAAAGCCATAACTTTTTATAATGGTATTATCGGCGAAACCTATCTTAGGCAAAAGCTTAACCCATTTTTTGCTAATTTTATTCGTTACTTTTATTAAGGCTTTAACGATCGGTGCGTATCCTTTTTCGACCAAACCTTATCGTTAAGCTATATATACGGTATTAACTTTTCTTTTAATCTTTAATACGTTATAAGCTTTAATAACTTCGCCTTTATTTTTTAAGTTTCCGTTAATTTTAATCTTAATCGGGATATTATATCGATAAAAAACGTACTTTTTAAAAACTTTTTAATCGCTGTTAACGTAATTAATCGTAAAGCTTTAATTTTTAAATAATCGGATAATTTATACTTAATTTCGATCGTAATTTTGCAATTATCGTTATTAGATATAAATTAAATATCGATTACCTAAACGATAATTATGTTAATTGGTTACGAAAATTTATAACCTTTTTCGAAACGTCGATCGGTTATTTTTTAACATTTAATATACGTAAGTATTACTTTCCGAATATAGCTAAATATGTTATATTAATAATATAAAGCTGTTATACGATAATAAGTCGAATTTTGCCTTTTATAATTATAATTCTTATAATATTACCTAATTACCGTAAGTCGCTTTTATTCGGTATTAATTATTTGCCGGCTGCCATATTTCTTCTTTACTTTATACTAAAAAATACCGTTTTAAATAAAGTAATTTAACGCCTTTAATTTAAAAACATTTTTTTTCTTTTTTAAAATATTATCGAAACGATTAAGGAAATTTAATATCGTTAAAAACTTAACGTACTTTTATAACTTTTTAAATTAATTTCCAATAAAAGGTCCTTATCGCCGATCCGTATTAATATATACAAAAACTATACCAATTAAAATAAAATTAAACCGAATAACATTAAACTAAATATTAATAAAATTATTAACTTTTCTTTTTTATTAATCGTTTAACGCGTTAAAAATTTTAGGTAACTTTCGAAATAAACCGTCCGTTATTATATTTTTTTTATCGGAAATATATTTAATTTCGAAATCGAACATTTTTATCTAAATAACTTAACAAATAATTATAATATTAAATAAAAAGCTTAAAAAGTTATTAATTTAGGTTACCAGCATTTTAACGTTAATTTTTAATAAGAATCGGACTTTATAAATATAATTCCGGAATTTCCGTAAAATTTTAAAAATAATTCGATATTTTAATTTGCTAACGTTGTAATTTAATTTAGTATTTTTTTAAGTATTATTTTTAAAACGCATAAAATACTTTATTTTATTAATTAATTAACCGAAAGTACTTTTAAAGGTTTTTTTATTTACGTTTATCTTTATAATAATTTTTCCGGTATTAAAGTTATAATCCAAAATAATTAAAATCGAAATAATAATAATCGTTTTTTTAATATTTTTTATTACGTAATTTTAATCGAAGCTTTAAATATAAAGTTAATTTTTTTAAAATAAACGTATAAAACGCTTTATTTTAATAACGAAATACGTAATAAATATTCGATAATAAACGATAATATTTAAGAAAACTTTAATTTCCGAAACGTTTTTATATAACTAAATCTTTAAAATCTTTTTTACCTTAATTATATCTGGTTACCGTTTATTTGTTCCGTAAATAAATCCAATTATAATAATTATTTCTTAATATTATTAAAAACTTTTTATATTAATCGTCGTATTAATAAATTTATAATTAAAAAAATCTTATTTATATTAACGATATACTTATAAACGAATCGCTAAATTTCTAAAAAATTTTCCTTATCGTTATATCTTATCTTTAAGCTTTTAACCTTAACGTTATCGACGAATAACCGGGCGATATCGGCTATTAAATCGTTTAAAATCTTTTTAACCATATAGCAAAAATAAGCCATAAAGTTGGTAAACTTTTAAAGTATAATGGTATACCTTAAAAGTTTTAACGATATTACGAAAGTAGTATAATTTTTGTTAGCTAAAACCAAAATAATTTAATCGTAATTTAAAAAAAAGTTTATTAAAGTAATTAAGGAACATATAACAAAATCCGCAGAAAATTCGTTATAATTATCAGGCATAAAGGTATTTTACAAAATAATAATATTTAATTTAATTATAAAATTAATTAATGGAAACTTATTATCCTTTTTTTCGATTAAAAATTAAATATTTTTATATATAACATAAAATTGTTCGAAAATACTTTATTAAATACGTATTCGCAATATTTCGATTAATTTATTTTTGATACTCGCCGGTACTATTATGCTTTAACTTATTATACCTTATAAAAAATCGTTCGAATTTTATAATTTAGTACGATACTTAATTTAATTTTATTATACTTTTTCTAATTTTAAGTTAAAGCAATTTTTTTATAAAAAAACATTTTTATAAAAAAGGCTTTTTTTTCGGAAATAAACTTGTTTCTTAATTAATTAAGAATTTCGTCGGTACGTTCCTTAATAAATCGGGTTTTTTGGGGCATAGTAATAAATCTAGGAAATAAAGCAACTAAAGGTATATCAAGCTTATTAAGCTTTTCGCCATTTTAATTAATAACTTATTAAATTTTTTCGAATTCCTTAATTTTTTAATTCGGGTTTTTAAAAAATATTAATTCATTAAAGGATGCAACGTTAACGGGGATTACTTTTTTTTACTTAAGTTTATATATCGTATTAATTTAAACGATCTAATTATTATTAATTTTTTATTATATTTCGTTTTATAATATTCCATATAAAACATACGCCAGTTTTTCGTCGTTAAATTGGCCTAAAATCTTATCTCCGGGTTTTAACTTATTACTAATAATTTCTTAAATAATTTTCGCGTTTTAATTAACGTAAATATTATTAACCGAAAAAATATAAAAGCTTATAATTTATTCGTTTATCTTTTCGTTCGTAAATTTACTTTCATTAACAAAACGGCTTATTAATTTACCGGCTGCTTTTTTTCTAGTTTTTTGTTAATACGAATATTACGCGTAATACGCCTTACAAAAACCAAAGGAATAATAATTATCGACGGGCCAAACTTTAAAGTTTTTTCCATTACGTTTAGGCCTATGTTAATCGTTATCTTCGATTTAGCCATAAAATTAAGTTCCAAGATTAATAATTACGTAACGTAATAATTATTAACGATAAACAATAAAATAATAATTAATCGGCCAGCTAATTAAACGGAAACCTTAATAATATCTTTAAATAAAATCTTTTTTTAAGAATTAAAGCCTAAAAACGATACGCAGGTTTGTCGCATAGTTAATCCATATTACTTAACGTACGACGCAACTATAACATTCGATTCGGCTTTAATATCGATAACTTTACTAATTAAATCCTTATTACTTCCGTAGTTTACCTTAATTACCAATTTAAATAAAGAGATAATATATTTAATTAAATTATATTATTAAATCGATAAAACTTTAACTTTTTTTTTAATTTTTTACTTTATAACCGATATTTATAATAAAAGTCTTAGCAGGTTTTTTTACTTCTGGAACTTTTAATCCTTGCATTTTAACCTCGGTTATTTTAATCGTCTTTTTATTTTTGCAATTAAATGCTTTCAAAATTTTAACGGCCATAAAATTCTTAAAAGCTTTTTCGAAATTTAAGCAAACCTCGATTAATTCGAACTAAATAATTTTAAACTTTTTTTTTTAAGTTTTCCCGGATTTTTTTTTCCTAAAATTTAACTATATACTTATCAATTAAGCCTTTATAAATAAAGGTATTATTTATTTAAATTTTATTGTTTATTTAAAGGATATTAATATTTATTTAAAAGATATTATTTATTTAAGCGTTAATTTCCATATTATAAAACGTAAATCTTTTATATATTAATTCGTTATTATTAATTTCGTATTCGGTTTTATTTCTTTTTATAGCTTTAAATTTATTTTCGTTATTCTTAAAACGCTTTGTCATTATAACGCTAATAAGCATAATTAGTTAATCAAAGTCGTCGATCTCCAGGGCTTTAATTTCCTCTAAATAACAGGTACCTTTGCTTTCGATAAAGTTATTCCATAACCATTTACGTAATAGTACCTCTTTATAAAAGAACTTTCCGTTATAGTCGACGAAATAAATTATATTAATTTCGGTTACTTTATTTTAATTAATATCGGCCTTTTATCGATTCAGCTTTAAAATTGTAATATGCTTTTAAAATTCAGTTAAATTATTAATATTCGGATTAAGGTTAATTAATTAATTATTTACGCCTTTAGGAATGTCGTCTCGCCGATCAAAGTACCGTATCTTTTCCTTAAATCGGAAAAAAAAAATTGGCGAATTATAAATTTATTTTAAAATCTTTTTTCAAATTAAGATTTACTATTCGATTGCTTAACTTTTAAAAATTAAAAAAAAATTAAATTATATTTAACGTTACTTTATTTTCCAGAGATATAAAAAATATATATATATATATTTATCGTTAACAAGTAAAACTAATCCGGTAATTTTTATATAAAAAAATAAACGGCATTTTTACATAATATATCCTAACTTTAAACAAAACTAATAAGTATTTTAATTAAAGTTACAAAAACGTTTATTTTAACCTTAATATCTACCTTATCTACGGTAAAGGCTTAATCGAATATAATTATCCGTTTGAAAATTAACTGTATTAATCGACGGGTTAGCACCATAATTATATGCCCAAAGTACCTTTTATTTTAACGGAACGTAATACTACGATATCCGAACTACCTTTCGGTTACGTATTTCTTTTTTAAAAACCTTTAAATTTTAAATTTATTAAACCTATATAATCTTTAAGTTCTATAATATATTCGTAATTTTTAATACTTTATTAATACGGTTAAATAGTTTTAATTACGGCTAAAAACTTTTTAATCGTTATTATTTAAACTATTAAATCGGGTTAAACCGATTTTTTTTTCTTTTTAATTAATATCGAAACGGATATTTCCTTATTATCGCCTACGTCCTTTATATTTAAAAAATCCTACCTTATTTAAAGCCTAATCTTTAATTAATATCGAAATATTATTATAATTAATTACGTATAAATTTTTCAACTTTATAAACGAATTATTAAAAATCTTTTCGAAATAATTAACGGATAACCTTTTTAATAAGCTTTTAATATATTTATCCTTAATAACTATTTTACCTTTTTGCTTAACTTTTTCCAGGATATTTTTTACTTTAATAATCTATTTTAAACAGTAATTATAAACATAATTAAAAATATTACGTTAAACTTATTTCGTTAAAATCTTTAATCGATTTTTAACAATCCGAATTTACTTTAAATTTTATAACTTAAAAGTTTTTTAAAATACGTTTAAACGTTTCGTTTTATTAAGTTATATTATTAAGTATAACTTTAACTCAATTTTTCATAAAAAAATTATTAATTTAATAAAATAACTTAGCAATTATTTTAAATTCCTTAAATTTATATTTCGTAAACAATTTATTAATTCCTTTAAATTAATCGATAACTTTAATTCTTAAAAAGCGAAAATCCGGAAAGGCCGATAAATCCGGAAAAATTATAAAAAACGAAAATTTATTTATAATATTAACAGGAAAATCGTAATTAAATTAATTAATAAATTTAAAAAAATATAACGTCCGGTATAAATATTTTTAACCCTATAAATAATTTTAAATTTTAAGTTAATATAAATTTTCGTTTTTACGGTAAGTTAATAACAATTCCTAAATTTACTTAAATAATTATATCTTTAATTAATTTTAAGGATTTAATCCTATTATTAATACCTTAAAATTTAATTTCGCTAAATTTATTATCGTAAAAGTTTTTCATTAATCGGTATTAAACGGTTATGCTTAAAGTAAAATTTTAACCTTTCGTAAAGTTAAGGAAATTCGATATTAGCAATAATCCGTATTATAAATAAACTTAAATAATAATTTTAGAAAGCTTCGACGGGCCTTTAAAAAATTTATTAAAACTTATTTCAAATTAATTAATGTTATTAATCCTTAAATTACTTAAATTTTAAAATATTGCTTTAAACGGAATACATTTAAGAATAAAATAAATAATTATCCCTAATAATTATTTTAAATACATTTTCTCTTTTTTTCGGATTTAAAAAGCAAATAACCTTTTTTTTTATCCGTCTAAATAACTTTATCTTAATTATTACTACGACGTTAATTATTTAATCGCACCTTTTCCAACTTATTAATTAATACTTTTACTATTAACTTAAGCGTTATAATATTTAAATTTAATAAAAAAATAAATCCTAAATAATACCGCTTAATAATAACTATATTAAATATTATTTAATTAACGTTAAAAAAGTTTAAATTATATCTTATAACGTTTTTTTTATTCCTGCATTATATTAAAAGATATTATTCCCTTTTCGATACTTTTTTTCGTATACAAAATAAATAACTTTATAATTTTTTTTTTTTTTTGCTTATAATTGCTATTTTATTTATATCGTTAATCTTATCGTCTCTGTACTTATTTTAATTAGTTAAAATCTTAATAATTACGTTATTAGCGACGCAATTTTAACTTTTTTAACTTTTATTAATTAAATTTTATATTTTATATTATTACATAATTTTCCTATTAATACGTATAATATTTTAATTACGTAATCGGTTTAAAACTTAAGTAATTAATTCATATTTTAAAACCGGTCGCTTATACGCGCTTATATTTTTTACCGTCGTCCGAATAAAGTTATTTTCGTAATAAAACCTTAATTTAACAACTTCCTTTTATTAATTATATAAAAGGTTACGTCCTTATTATAATTACGGTCGTTAGTTGTATACCGTTCAAATTATCGTATCCGTAACTATTATCGTAGTTATATTCAAATCCCAATATATTTAATTAAAACTTCGTCCTTTCCGTTCTTTCGACTTGTTAATCGGAAATTAAGGTCCGTCGGCAGCTAACAAAAGCCAATATCCTTTTCTTGGCAGCTATTTAAATTGGGACGGGGAAATTCAGATCTGATTAAAGCATTTTTAATGGGCGTATTACGATAAAATAGCTAAATGCAGCGGTAATAAAGGCAAACAAAAAACACTATATTTAAGTCCAAGTTGAATCAGACTGTAAAATAAAGATAAGTATAATAAATAATAATAAACCGTAATAAACAGGTCTCGGGGTTGCGCCCGGCGAAAAGAGCTCCTAGAAATACATATGTGGAACTGACTAACTGATCAGCCAAGCCATGCTCCCTGGCCCGGCACCCTGCACCAGTTCATTAATCAGGTTTTTGCCGTTTCCGTAGCCTACTTTAACTGCCAGTTTGAATAAGGGGGTAATATATTCGGTTAAATTATATTGCTGGATTAATAAAACTTTAGCTTTTTTCTAGCTTTTTACTTTGTAACTGATATTTATGGTAAGAATCTTAGTAAGTTTTTTTGCTTTTGGGATTTTTGATTTTCGTACTTTAATTTCGGTTATTTTGATCGTTTCTTTGTGTTTGCGATTAAATGCTTCCAAAGTTTTAGCGGCTATAAGATTTTTAAAAGCTTTTTCGAAATTTAAATAAATTTCGATTAATTCGGACTAAGTAATTTTAAACTTTTTTTTGGAATTTTCCCGGATTTTCTTTTCCCAGAATTTAACTATATGCTTATCGATTAGGTCTTTATGGGTAAAGGTATTATCCGTTTGGGTTTTATCGTTTGCTTAAAGGGTATTGGTATTTATTTAAGGGGTATTATTTGTTTAAGCGCCGATTTTTATATTATGGAACGTGGGTTTTTCGTATATTAGTTCGTCGTTATCAGTTTCGTATTTGGTTTTGTTCCTTTTTATGCTTTTAAATTCGTTTTCGTTATCCCTGGAACGTTTTGCCATTATAACGCTAATAAGTACAGTCGGCTGATTAGAGTCGTCGATCTCCAGGGCTTTAATTTCCTTTAGGTAACGGGTACTTTTGCTTTCGACGGGATTATTTTATAGCTATTTACGTAACGGTACCTTTTTATAAAATAGCTTTTTGATATAATCGACGAAATAGGTGTTACAGGAACGGAGATTCCTGCCCAAAAAAACCGACCCTGGACGCCTAGTGAGGACCTATCACGGAAGAACTCCGGATGGGAGCGCTTGGCATCACAACCTTAATCTGATGGATCTAAGTGATCTGGTCCCCAGATCACTTAGATCACATAAATCCGCGACATACTTACTATAGGAGGATGGATATATAATAAATAATTCCTTATGTAAATAACACCGACTTAATTTTCGCTTTTTAGTTATTAATTTAAGCCTTTAATTAAAAGTACCGTTTTTCGATTAAGGGAAAAGTCCGCAAACTTTTTTAACGAACAAATTACTGAATTATTTTTCGTATTATTGTTATCTGCAAATTAAGACCCCATTTCGGATATTGCTTATACCTCTAGGTGGATGTATAATAGGTTCGTTACATTTTGATAGCTTTTTAATTAATAGCTAACGAATAATTTAAGACCTAGTTAGGTATAAGCTTTTCTGAACGTAGTAAAAACGATATTACAGGACGACGTTTAGAAAATAAACAGTATATTCGATTACCGTTATTGGTTAATAAGGAATTAATAATCAGATTAAACGATTTATTACTTATTAAAGAAATTTTCTTTTTAATTGATAACATGGTACCCCCTTTTACCCGATTTCAAGGAAGATCTTTTTCTTCCTAGCCTTTATAACAACCCGTTCCGGCAAAAGATACCATAAAAGTTTATAGGTTTGAAGCAGAAAAGGAAGAAAAAGAGCAACCTATTAAGGAATAAAAGAGCAAAAAAAGAAAACTTACTATTAACGAAAGATTAAACGTCCTTACGAAAAAAGTTAGGACCTTGAAAAACGAAAATGCCAGACTTATTCGACAATAAAGGTTTTCGACCTTACTTTTGTTTGGTGCAAATAAGATTCGTAAAGGTACTGTTCCTTTTCCCAGTTATTATGGAATGCCGGAAATAAAAGGCTATAAGCTAACTTTTCCAAAGCCTTACGATGGAACTACGGATATAAAAGGATTTTTAGTTCAGGCTAGACTTTACCTTAAATTTTATAAGAATTCTTTGACGGAAAATTACTAGAAGGTAATAGCTATTTTTCAGGTACTTGCAGGAAAAGTTTTTTTATGGTTTGAACCTATTATGAACGATTACCTTGTAAATTATCTTAACCAGTTTTCCGACCTGATTAATTATATTTTCGGCAACTATGAACACTTTAAGGAAAAAATACGAACTTTATTTGGAAATTCCGACAAAAAATAACATGCGGTCGAACAGTTGCATTTTTTCCAGCAAACCAAGTTAACAGCCGAATATACGATTAAGTTTAATCGCCTTACTTTAATTTCCAATTTTCCAGAAAGCGTATTATTTTATCCTTTTTATAACGGCTTAAAATTGCAAGTTAAAGACGAAATGTATAAAGTGCTTAAGATTGGCCCTTTCCAGGATTACATTAACAAAACCATTATTGCCGATCGACGTACTTTTAAAAGGTACTTGGAGAAAAGGAAATTTGACAAAAAGAAAAATAACCAAAGCTTAAATAGCAAGTCCTAAAGGGATAAAATTAAGGGCAGATCCCAAAAGGAAATAAGTTTTGCTTTAAAGAAGTTTAGGAAAAATAAGTTAAATGTTAAATGTTTTAATTATGGCAAAAAAGGTTATTACAAAAGCAAGTGTCGTTTCTTAACAAAAAAGGACTTTAAGAAAGGAAGGATTTCTTAATTTCAGAAAAAGGTTAGGATAACCAAATAAGAATTAAATAGCGAAAGTAAGGAAAAAAAGGAAGTTAATTTTACTTTTTTCCAGCGAGAATTCATTATTGCAACTATATATTACTAACAAAATAGCGACCCAAAGTACGAGCGTTACCCGACTTGTTAAAATCGAACGATTAAAGCCTGCAAATATTATCCCGGATAAAGGATTTCCAGGATAATTATAAGGCTAGGATGCACTTGTTATTTAGATAAGCAGCGATGCAAAATATATAATAAACATGGCTAATTACGTCCTAATACGGTAATATACGATTTAACATCCTTAAAAGCTAATAAGGCCCCCGAAATCAAAGAACTAACTTGTCCGGATGCGCCGAATTCGAAACCGGTCCATAATTACAACCTGCTCCATTTTTTTGCATGTTACGACGACAACTACCTAACCTACTTCCGCGTTAAAAAAGATAATGATTATTGGCCCGGATGGGATAAGGAAATACTTACCGAACCCGACGATAAATGCAGATATATCGAAACTCCTAGATAGCCGAAGTACCTTCGATTTTGCTACTTATACCCCGAATCGGCTTAAAGCCAAGAAGCTATTATACAGGGATACCTATGCTACGCCCCCATATTATGCATAATGCATGAAATCTTGGATATGGGAGCTAATCCTTCGGAAATCTTACCCCCAAAACCAAAACCCCTTTAAATATTAAAAGTAAGGATTTTAAGGTTAACTTATTAGATTGGCAAAAAGAAATGGTTCACTTGCATGGATAACAAATATTTTAAATACGTAATTAAAAAAGCCCGAAAATAAAGACGCTTTTTAATTAACAAAACTAATAAATTAAATAACTACGCAGGCCTTCGAAATTAAAGCATCGAAAAGCCTTAACCTACAAAACCTTATATAAGGTAAAAATTAGATAACGCAGTTAAATTAAAATTCCTTTTTAATACGGAAATAAAACATTTAAAGCTATAATTAATTTAGGAGCGGAAAAAAACTTCGTTTTATTATCGGTAGCAAAAGAATATCGGATACCCTAAAGATACAAGTTAAAGTCGTACAAACTACTTACAGTCGACGGAAGCTTATTTAAGTATAAAAATAGACGAATTTTCAAGGAAACGGAAAAACTTTTAATGCAAATTCAGGGATATTCAAAAAAAATCAGGCTGGACGTAGCCGACATTTCAGGATACGACATTATTCTTGGAATACCGTAATTCCGTTCCAATAACCCTTACATCGACTGGAAAATTTAAAAACTTTCTTAAAACCGTTTTATAATTTCTTCGAAGGAAAAGTTCCGAAAAATCTATTATCTAATCCGAAAAGCTAAAATAATGGACTTAACTGCTAAGGTACCCCCTAAATACCGAAAATTTAAAAGATTATTTAAAGAACGAATACGAAAAAAGTTACCCGACCATAATTAATAGGATTATAAAATTCCTATTAAGGAAAAATACTATCCAAAACTTTATCAAATTTATTACATAAATTTAAAAAAGGTTAAGGCCTTATAAAAAAGTTTATAACGAAACCTTAAACGTAAATATATTCAAGAATCTAAATCTTCCGCAGGATACCCCGTTATAATAATACCAAAAATGAAAAATGGGAAAATCCGAATTAATAAAGATGGAAATTTTATATATCGAAAGGTTTACGACTACCGACAGTTAAATAACATTACCATCAAAAATGGATATCTTTTTACTTTTATAAATACTATAAAGGAAAATATCAGTAAAGCCAAATGGTTTACGGCGTTGGATTTACCGGACGGCTATTACTTAATCCGAATAACTAAGGGCGAAAAATGGAAAACCGCTTTCAGAATAATCCATATACTTTACGAATACAAAGTAATACCTTAAGGATTTATTAATGCTCCTACCAATTTCCAATATATATTAATAATTATCTTCCGAAAGTTCCTCGATAAGTTCGTATTCGTTTATTTAAACGACATCCTTATTTACTTTAAAACCTTAAAAAAACATAAAAAATATATCGTTTAAGTACTGGAAATACTCGAAAAAGCAAACCTATTAGTTAATGCCGAAAAAAGCGTATAATATATCCAAAAACTAAACTTTTTAAGCTTTACCATTATTTTAGGACAAATTTAAATCTAGGACTTTAAAATAAAGGTAATTAAAAATTGGCCGATTCCCGATAAAGCGACCGTTACCGACGTCCGTTAATTTCTAAGATTTACAGGCTACGTACGTAACTTAATCAAAAATTTCGGAAAAATCGCCAAACCTTTAACGAACTTTATTACCAAGAAATATATTAAAAAAAAGTTCGAGTTCCCAGAAAAAGCCAAGAAAGTAATGTAAATATTTAAAAACCAAATTACTAACGCCCCTATCATAAAATTACTTAACTATAACAAAAAAAAATAACTAAAAATTAACGCATTAAACGAAACCTTAAAAACAGTTCTAAAATAATAAGAAAACAACGGAAAGTAATACCTAATTACGTATTATTCCAAAGCCTTAAAAGATACAGCATTACGATACCCCATTTACGATAAAAAATTGTTAATAATCATTATGGCGCTTAAAAAATAAAAACCTTATCTTAATAGAATTAAAAAACCTTTTAACGTTTACTTTAACCATAAAAATTTTACTTATTTTATAATAACTTAAAACCTTAACAAACGACATAAAAATTAAATAATTTTCATGTTTAAATTTAATTTTAAAATTTACCATATCAAAGGTAAGGAAAATATCCAAACGGATATCTTAAGCCGAAAAGGATATTACGATATTAAAGTTCTTAAACGACGTATGCAAATATTATAACCTATAAAAAAAAGTACCTTATAGTTATGTAAGGTATTAAAAAAACTTACTTTTAAACTTTTAGCCCGGTTCAGAAATTTTTATAATTTTAATAAACAAAAAAAAGTTAAATAATTAAAAAGATAATCCAAAAATTAACTGCTATATTACGGGAAAGTTTACGTCCTACGAAAATAACAAAAACAATTTATCAAAAAATTTTACGAAAACCTATTACATAAATATCAAAAGATCTTTAAAACGATTAAACGACTCCAGGAAAAATACGACTTTCCAAAACTTAAAAGAACCGTTAAACAAGTAATTAAGGACTGCAATATTTGCAATAAAGCTAAAGCAGCTTGCTATAAACCGTACGGATTACTGTAACCTATAAAAATTCCAAACAAAACATAAAATACCATAATTTGGGATTTTATTACCGGCTTACCCTTATCCAAGGACCCCGTTACCGGAATCCAATATAACGGAATATGGGTAATCGTCGATAGACTTACTAAGTATAAATACTTTCTACCCTTTAAAAAAAACGCGACAACAAAATAATTAACTTACGCGTTTATAAAATACTATCTTAATAAATATGGAATCTTAAAAAAGATTATTTTAAATAAAAATAAGCTGTTTATATTTAAATTCGGTACCAACTTTTTTAAACAAATTAACGTTAAACTTAAATTTTCTATAACGTATTACCCCGAAACCGATAAATAAACAAAACGATTAAACTAAACCCTGGAACAATACTTAAAAAGTTATGTTAATTACTAGCAAAATAACTAAGTAAAATTACTTTTATTAGCACAAATAACTTACAACATATCCGTTAACGAAAATATAAATATTTTACCCTATATAACCGTATATGGACAAAACGCAAAAATTTAACGACCAAAACAATTATTCGGTAAAGTTCTGAAAATTACCTTAGTAATACTTAAAGCAAAAATTATAATATCCGAAATTAAAATTATCCAAGTTCGCCTTAAAATTAAGCTGTAATTTTTTTAATAACGAATAGCTTAATATTATAATAAGAAAAAAATTAAGGGATTAATTTTATCAAAAGGAAATAAGGTTTACTTACTACGCTAAAAACAAAACGCGACCTTAAACATTTTACAAATTAAAACTAAAAAACCCAGTAATAAACTTGATTTTAAAAAACTCGGTCCGTTTAAAATTAACGAAGTTATTTTTAAAACTAACTATCGACTGTCGCTACCTAAGATAATAAAAATACATTTTATTTTCCACGTTTCCCTATTAAAACTAGCACCTAATAATACCCCGTTAAAAACAAACTTAAAGATCGAGAAAAATACTAATAAGTATAAAGTCGAAAAAATACTAAACTTAAAAATGGTTAACGACAAAATCCAGTACCTAATTAAATAAAAGAACTACCCACCTGAAGATAATACTTGGGAGCCCTTTAAATACCTAACGAATACGAAGGACCTGGTTAAAACGTTTTACCGCTAAAGTCCTAACCGACCGTCTCTAACGCGGCCAAGGTTGTAGGCGATAATAACCCTACCCCTAAATCCAAACCTTCGGCGCTCCAGTCGTAAGAAATAAACGATTCCGCCAAAGTACTAATTTCAGAAGCAAAACGTACTTGCTCCTTTTCTATACGACGCTGTTCCTTTTCTTTTCTCTCCCGTTTTTCCAGCTGATCCAACTTTAATTCTTTTTTTAACATTTCTAAAGCTTTCTTTTTAAAAAGGTCTTGCTGAAAACGTAAGCGTTTTAGTTTTCCAATAAACTCCTTCGACTTTTTACTTTGTTAACGCCGCAGTTCAGCCAAACGTTTTTTTTACAACTTCTTGTTCCCTTTTCGCAAGCTCCTAATACTTTAAAAAATTATTTTCGGTTTCGCGCTATTCCCGTAAAAAACGTTCCTATGTTTCGTTCACTTTTTTAAAGGAATTCATAATTAAGACGTTGCAAAATGAACGCTATCGACGAATGCAACAACTGCAGCTTAAGTATTCTGGGACGAAGAAATAGTCCGCTTCGCCGAGACGAGTACAGTTGGAACAAGGGAAAGCCTTTATTCCAAATTTTTCAATTAAATCTGCGCGGGCGTCGCGAAAATCGCGTTGGTTTAACCGAAGTTTTCGTTTTTCTTTTTGAATACGACCTGTCATGATGAAATTAACTAAAGAACTACAAAAAGCTTTTTCCAAACAAAGTGGTTATTTACAGCTTTTATCTTTGGGACAAAAATCCTTGGAAAGGGGAAATGGTATTACAGGAACGGAGATTCCTGCCCAAAAAGACCGACCCTGGACGCCTAGTAAGGACCTATTACGGAGGAATTCCGGATAGGAACGCTTAGCATCACAACCTTAATCTGATGCATCTAAGTAATCTGGTCCCCAGATCACTTAAATCATATAGATCCGCGACATACTTACTATGGAAGGATAGATATATAATGAATAATTCCTTATATAAATAGTACCGACTTAATTTTCGCTCTTTAGCTATTAATCTAAGCCTTCAGTCAAAGGCACCGTTTTCCGATTGAGGGAAAAGTCCGCAAACCTTTTTAACGAACAGATTACTGAATCATTTCTCGCACTATTGTTACCTGCAAATCAAGACCCCATTTCGGATACTGCTCATACCTCCAGGTGGATGCATAACAGGTTCGTTACAATAGGTTATATTAATTTCGGTTACTTTATTTTAATTAATATCGGACTTTTATCGATTCGGCTTTAAAATCGTAATATACTTTTAAGGTTTAACTGGATTATTAATATCTGGATTAAGGTTAATTAATTAACTATTTACGCCTTTTAAAATATCGTTTCGCCGATCAAAATATTACATTTTTTTCTTAAATCGGGTAAGGAAAGTTAGCGAATTATGGATTTATTTTCAGATTTTTTTTAAATTAAAATTTACTATTCGATCCTTTAATTTTTTAAAACTTATAGGAATTAAATTATGCTTAACGTTACTTTATTTTCTGGGGATTTAAGGAAAATAATATATTTATCGTCGGCGAGTAAAACCAATCCGGTAATTTCCATATTAAAAAATAAACGGTACTTTTACATAATATGTTTTAGCTTTAAGTAAAACTAACAGGTATTTTAATTAAGGTTACTAAGGTATTTACCTTAACTTTGATAACTTTTATGGTAACCTTTTCGGCTTCGGTATTTATTTCGTTTACGGTAAAAATTTAATCGAATATAATTATCCGGCTAAAAATTAACTGCATTAATCGACGGGTTAACATTATAATTATATGCTTAAGGTACTTTCTGTCCTAACGAAACGTAATATTATAATATCCGGGCTGCTTTTTGGTTACGTATTTCCTTTTTAAAAGCCTTTAAATTTAAATTTGTCGGGTTTATGCGATTTTTAAGTTTTGTAACGTATTCGTAATTTTTAATACTTAATTAATATAATTAAATAATTTTGGTTACGGTTAAAAACTTTTTAATCGTTATTACTTAAGTTATTAAATCGGATTAAACTGTTTTTCTTTTTTTTAATTAATATCGAAACAAATATTTTCTTGTTATCATTTACGTTTTTTATATTTAAAAAATCCTGCTTTATTTAAGGCCTAATTTTTAATTAATATCGAAGCATTATCGTAATTAATTACGTATAGATTTTCCAGCTTTATAAATAAATTGTTAAAAATCCCTTTAAAATAATTAACGCATAATTTTTTTAATAAGCTTTTAATATATTCGTTTTTAATAATTATTTTACCTTTTTGCTTAGCTTTTTCCAGGATATTTTTTACTTTAATAATATATTTAAATATTTCGTTTTATTAAGTTATATTATTAAGTACAGCTTTAATCCGGGTTTTTATAAAAAAGCTGTTAATTTAATAAAGTAACTTAGTAATTATTTTAAACTTTTTAAGCTTATATTTCGTAAATAATTTATTAATTTTTTTAAATTAATCGGTAACTTTAATTCCTAAAAAGCGAAAATCCGAAAAGGCCGATAAATCCGGAAAAATTATAAAAAACGAAAACTTATTTATAATATTAACAAAGAAATCGTAATTAAATTAATTAATAGGTTTAAAAAGTATAACGTCCGATATAAATACTTTTAATTTTATAAATAACTTTAAGTTATAAGTTAATATAAGTTATCGTTTTTATAATAAATTAATAACGATTTTTAAATTTATTTAAATAATTATATTTTTAATTAACTTTAAGGATTTAATCGGATTATAATTATTTTAGGATTTAATTTTATTAAGTTTATTATCGTAAAAGTTTTTTATTAATCGGTATTAAACGGTTATATTTAAAGTAAAATTTTAATTTTTCATAAAATTAAGAAAATTTGATATTAATAATAATCCGTATTATAAATAAACCTAAATAATAATCTTAAAAAATTTCGATAAATTTTTAAAAACCTTATTAAAATTTATTTTAAATTAATTAATATTATTAATTCTTAAATTACTTAAGTTTTAAAATGCTGCTTTAAACGAAATATATTTAGGCATAAGGTAAATAACTATCTACGATAATTATCTTAAATATATTTTCTTTCTTTTTCGAATTTATAAAATAAATAGTTTCCTTTTTTTATTATCCGTCCGAATAATTTTATCTTAATTATTATTACGTCGCTAGTTATTTAATTATACCTTTTTTAATTTATTAATTAATATTTTTATTATTAATTTAAATATTATAATATTTAAGCTTAATAAAAAAAATAAATCCTAAATAATACCGCTTAATAATAATTAAATTAAATATTATCCGATTAACGTCAAAAAAAATTCAAAATATATTTTATAATAATTTTTTTTTTAATTTTTATATTATATTAAAAAACGTTATTCTTTTTTCGATACTTTTTTTTCGTATATAAAATAAATAACTTTATAACCTTATTTCTTTTTTTATTTATATTTGTTATTTTATTTATATCGTTAATTTTATCGTTATTATATTTATTTTAATTAATTTAAATTTTAATAATTACGTTGCCAGCGACGTAATCTTAACTTTTTTAACCTTTATTAATCAAATTTTATATTTTATTTTATTACGTAATTTTTTATTAATACGTATAATATTTTAAATTATATCATCGGTCCAGAACTTAAATAATTAATCCATATTTTAAAACCGGTCGTTTATATACGTTCGTACTTTTTTACCGTCGTCCGAATAAAGCTGTTTTCGTAATAAGGCCTTAATTTAATAATTTCTTTTTATTAATCGTATAAAGGGTTACGTTTTTATCATAATCGCGGTTGTTAATTATATACCGTTTAAGTTATTATATCCGTAATTATTATCGTAATCGTATTCGAGTTTAAATATATTTGATTAAAACTTCGTCCTTTTTAATCCTTCCGACTTGTTAATCGGAGATTAAGGTCCGTCGGCAGCTAACAAAAGCCAGTATCTTTTCCTTGGCAGCCACTTGAATTGGGACGGGGAGACTTAGTTCCGATCAAAGCATTTTTGATGGTCGGGGCACGATAGAATAGCCGAGTGCAGCAGTAATAAAGGCAAAACGAAAACACTGTATTTGGGTCCGAATTGAATCAGACTTTAGAATTAATCATGAGTGCGTAAATAGATGAGCGATGAACGGTGAATGATCGGTGACGAACAGGTTTCGGGGTTGCGCCCAATGGAAGAGCTCCTAGAAATACACATGTGGAGCTAACTAACTGATCAGTCAAGCTATGCCCCCCTGGCCCGGCACCCTGCACCATTTCACCACGCAACATTCGCAAATGTTCTAGGCGGGAATTCGTTACGGAATAAAGGGTAATTTAGTTCCCATAAAAAGGGACCTTAACTTACCTCGCGGCAACGTTACAAGCGCTATCTATATTAACGTCCTTAACGAATACCTCCCTACATTTCTCGAGCCCGGAGTTATCTTTATGCAAAATAATGCCCTTATACATACATCCCCTCTTGCAAAAAAATAAGTTAAAAACATGGGGTTGACCCAGCTGGAATAGCTTCCATACAGCCTTAATTTAAACCCCATGGAAAACTTTTGGTTTACCTTAAAAAAGCGAATTATCAAGATAAATCCAATACTAACCTTCTTCTTTAAATCAAAAGCTAACTTAAAAAGGCTTCGTAACGTTACCCAAAAGGTTTAGGTTAAATTAAAAATACACCTTATCAACAGGTTTATAAATTCCATGCCGCGACGAATCAAAGCGATTATTAAGGCTAAAGGGTGGTATACTAAATACTGAATATACACCTTAAATCACCAGTTAATAGCGTATATGGTCTCCAAATTTCTAAGCAATTGGCAAGGAATTGATGAGAATAACTTATACAGAAGTTGGGAGGTCAAAGTGGTGGAAATGTCGCTGCGGGGCAATTTGCGTTTTTTTTGCACCTCCACTGTATGTTCCGTGGCTAGACTACTTCAAAGATCAGTACGCGTTGCTAGAATGCACGCAACTAGCCAATTAATACAACACATCTGATGTCCCTATATCTGACAACTGCTGCTAAGACGATATAGGCCGTACATCAATAGCAATTTCGGTTTGTGCATGGTTGGGGGCAGCATGTCAAGCAATCCCCGAAACTTAGGGTCCAGCTGTTTGTGATAATTTCTGTTTCTCTTTTTGCACCTGCCCATGTTCTTGCCCATGTTCTTGCCCATGTTCTTGCCCATTTTCTGGGCAGCTTCAGGTTCTGACATTGGAACGGTCGGCAAAAATCCGCTGCTATATTGAGATAGTAATAACCCGATCATCTGCCAGATAAGTCATGATTGACTAGGTACGGTAGCGAACCCAGCCGTCATATGACCTCGGTGATCTCACCAGCCGCTGTACTCTCCTCACTGACTGTTTCAATTGGGACTAACCAGCGGCGCCCCGAGGTCGTCAATACGAGTACCGTATTTGTTGGGCGCCAATCGCTTGTTAACCGCCCTCTGCCAGAACGTAAGGTCGTCCCCCTTGACACGCAAACCTCCGGGAAAGAAGACAGAGACCAATGAGGCCCCGACCTCGGGATACTTGTCCTCTACCTTCTTGAGCACAGCAGCGACCCGCTTGTCACGGATTGTCTCTACATGCTTGAGGTGGATGCCTAGTGCGCTCGGTTTGCGGCTTGCACCAGCCGCATGCAAGTTCTGGACGCCCCCAAAAAGGCCGATGCAGAGAAGATCTAGATCCCAACGGTCAGCGGCAAGTTCGAGTGGAAGATGGGACTTTGGCTTACACCACGAGTTCTCATTCAACCCGGCGACAACGATCAATAACACAATCCACATAAGGGCCAAAATGACTGAAACAACCCTAGTAAACATGCTTGGGTTCGCTGTCCGAGTTCCTATGGCTAAGATTTCCAAATCGATGCCTTGTTTCGCCTTCTTCTTTCCAAGAACGAGAATGGCGTGTCGGCTGCCATTGCCCTGAGTGATTGTAACATGGGCTCCGCCGTCTTTGGGTGCAGCCCACTTCTCTTCTCGCCACTGTGGTAGGGAGCCGTTGAGGAGAGCGAGCATATTCCCCGAGGCGGCGACAAGGAAGATTCCCCAGTCGCCGTTGACAATCCAGGGGACCGCAGAGATGACGAGTTGGACCGTAATCACGGCCAGTCCGGAGAACCAGACGAAATCCAGAGTGGGAACGCCGTGAGGAACTGGCGGGTCTTCATCGACTTCGTACACGGTTACGCGCAGGGCCTCCCACTCAGGGGTCGGTGCGGTTGCAGTGGCTTCCTGATAGTTAGGCGGAGGAGCTTTGTGAATCTCCTCTGTGGCATTGGGGGCTATATGGCTTTGCTCATTCTTCATCTCGGCATCGACACGGTCGTCCTCGTCTCGTAGGAAGCGGCCGAGGACCCAGTTCTTCGTCGTCCTGCTATGCCCACTGGAGACGCCGATTACGTTTGTATTGGCCATGTCGGCGTCAGGCATGAGACGGCCATCTGCCATGGCGTCAGGGAATTTTTGGAAAACGGGGCGTTATTTGCACAAGAACGCACCGCCAAACACCCTCAGGAGGGAAGCTGCAGCGTAGGCCACCCAGCCGAATGAGAAAGCGACCGGTGTTATAGCACGACCGGATGTCTGCGCGATGGCTTTCTGCACTATGTCAGGACCTAACAGCATCAAGACTGAGAGGATGTCGCTTGGGTTGCGCCATTGACTCGCCAAGAGCTCGGACACGATAGTCGGCTCATCGGCGGCGGCGTTGGCACAGACTTCCAGCAGATTCAAAATATTAAAAGGCGCCATTTTGACGCGTCCGTTTTCAGAATGACCAGGGTGACACTGAAGATGGAAAAAAAGAAAAATGAAGCAAGGCGAAGTGAGAGACGGGGAAGGAGTGAGTCAGGTGAGATGCGATTTTGCCAAGAGAATATCCATGGCAAGGCGAATCTGAGGCCACGGCCTGGGTGAGGGATTTGTGTGCGATATGATATTCTGCCCGCCATGATTGGCAGAGGCCTCAGTGACTGAGGGCCCTGTGTGCAGGCATTCGGACATCCGTGCATGGGAGTGACCACCAATTGTGACGAGAGTAATTCAGAGCAATACGACAGGGGCTTTTTTTGTAGCCCAATCACGCCGGAGGCCTCTGGGACTGAGGGACCCTGTTGATGAATGGGAAGCTTGGGAGAGAGAAGTTGTGTTGTATTGATGATCATCCGAGTGTGAGCCAGCTTCTCCAGTGGCTGCTCTAAATTACCTTAGCTAGCTCAGGCCTCCCGGCTCCTTTTGTGGGATATAGACTAGAGGACGTCAGTTGTGTTGTATTGATTAACTAGATGCACATGCTCCAGAACGCGTACTGCTCTTTAAAGTAGTCTAGTCACGGAACATATATGTTCCGATCAAGGGAGCCTTGCTGCAGATGGAGTGCTAGCGCACCCCTGCTAGCTGACACACCCCTCAACGCCTTGACGCAGTCACGGCGTTGATCCTTACTATCAGATACAACTTCTAGGACACCGATCGCCAGGGACCACGTGGACCTCACATCATTTGAGAGTCTACTAAATGAGACAACTTAACTACCAGCTATTGAACGAACGTTTGGTTTTGCATGCTCCCTCTGGAATTATCGGCTAAACATGATGCACGAAGGCCAACTATCGGACCCAGGTTGGAGAATATCTCCGATCTATCCCATCTTTCCAGAGCTCGACGGGGTTACTGGGGCTTTCACTGGAAAGGGTGTGGCTTCCCACAATGCCTCCTTCTCTTTTCATCGTCCGGCAAGCGCAGATGACGGCGACAAGAAGGCCAATTTTCTCGCCAACATTCAGCATCTCGCATGCTCAATGCGATTCGATCCTCGAAAACTGACAATGCCAAATGGGCCTTGGCCGCACTCCGGTCGAGTCATCAAAGCAGAGGCGCACAAGTGGGTCAGGAATGCACAAATTAATGTTCTAATGCCCGTTACGGTCGATAATCAGCCAATCACATATGACGGCATCGCAACAAAATCGGCGGAGTTTGTTCTCGCAGCCCAAGGCGCAGATTGCCCTGCAATTTTCTTGTTCGATTCCACCTCGGGAGTCATTGGCCTTGTGCATGCGGGCTGGAAACCCCTCATACGAGGTGTAGTGAGGAATACAGTTGATGCAATGATTGAACTGGGCGCGGAAAGAGAAAGGATTTCCGCTTTCGTTTCACCAGGGGCCGGGGATAGGTATACCGTTTTTAGGTGGGATGAGAGCATGGAGCCAGAGGTGCTCTCGGTTTTTGCCGAAGCCGGGCGGCACGATTTACTGACAGATAAGTCCATCCGACACGAGATGACAGAGGAGGACTGCTCGAGATTGAGTCTTTCGCTCGGGCGGAGCATACCTCGGAGCAGCACCTTCAAGATATCTGCGTTGGCAGTCCGGGAGCTTGAGTCGTGTGGCCTGCTGCGAAGTAGGATATCGCACAGTTTTCATTCCTGCGTCGTCGACAAATATCCTGATACGGGTGTGAATGGAACTCCCACGATGTTTCGGTATCATTCATATCGAAGAGAACGACCAACTCATGGCTTGAACATCAGCATTCTATACCTTCAAGGTCATACATTAGCTTAAAACGCCAAACGACCAATATTTGAGTTTTGAAGGTATGTATGATTTTATTCACTCATTAGCCTTTCTTTTCCGGCTTATAACATACATTGATAGATACATCACCAGGAACCTTATCGTTCCGACGACTTGTTGGTTGCGTGGTGAAGATCACTTGCTTTCCGCGTACCTCAACACCGAACTCGAATCTTGCTTCCGCTGACTGTCGTTGGTGGTCCGCTGCTGTTGGCAGCAGTGCAAACGCTGGCCCAAATAGCACGAAACTTCCCACAGTAGATAGCTTCATTAAGTCCGTGATGCCCACCCGTTTCATCCTGACAGTTCCATGCGAAAAACCTAGTGTCCTTCGCTTAGATGCAGACTTCGATACGTGGGCCGATGCCTCCCCGTTGATCATCACTTCCTTCAAAAACAGCACCTTCCGAAATGATGCGCCCATAACACTTAATTCCACGGCACTGCTAAACATAGCCCCCGTACCGAGCGTCAGGGAAGCCAATAACGCCGTTGAACCCAATTGCGAGTTTCCAACCGTCCTGGCCGTCCAGACGGAGAACCCGGTGCTGATGGTGACACCCATCATAGTCATCACGTTAGTCACCGTACGCTCAAGGGCCGCTTTCCCAGCTTCCACACAAGCTGTGACATCCTTTTTCTGCCAGGCAGCCACAGTTGCTGCTTCGCTCTTCTGCGTATCAGATAGTTTCTTCACTTGTTTTCGGGTTAATCTTGCCAACATCGTGGAGCAGGCAGGCTGAGCAAACGGGAAAGGAGTCGTTCGACGAGGGCTTCCCAACTTGTTTAAATACGGGGGACGGGCCGCCAGAGTGCCGACATTCCAAGAGTTCTGAATCGACCGAGACGAACGATGCCTTATGGAGTAGACTCCAGCTGGACCCTGCGGCAACCAATGTAAAAAAAAAACTGCTTGAAGTCTTCCACACGTACGTCGCATGTACGCAGTAGGCCACGGAGTAGATGAGCATCACAGCGAGTCGGGGATAGCTATCCGGTCCCCTAGTATTGGTGAGAAAGCCGTTGAATGCTAACGTCGAAAACAGCATCGCAATTGCCATCCACATGCTTATCCACTCCCACACGGAAAGCTGCACCATGCTCTTTGTCAACGAAGATCCAGTAGTAAGCTACATTGACGGGGTGGCCATGGTCGCGTCAGATTCAGGCGTTGCGTCAGTCTGGTTCACACCCCTTGCTGCAGTCTGTTGCTCCCCATCCAGCTTCCCTACGCAGAAGAGTCTGATAGCATCCCGTGTCTTCTGCGGTGCACCCGTGGGTGCGAAGCTTGTGTCAGGCCACGCGGCAGATAACAGAGTTTCTATGTTGCTTCTGATCATGTTGAACGGAATCTTGCTTGTGCTGAGGAGACAGCTGCCGGGGTCTATGTGTCAGAAGTTATAACATTATATCGGGGCTTTTAAAATAGATTCGGGAACGGTATATATCGAATGAAAATGTTCTAAATTTTGGGTTTTGTCTTTTAGCCTAGATGGCTAAATTCTCCTGCTTTCTTTTGTAAACCATTATATATTGTTGGTACGACGGCTGTCAGCTAGCAGGGGGTGCGCTAGCACCCCATATACGGAAAGGCTCCCTTTGATCGGAACATATAGGTTCCGTGATTAGATTCCATAAAAAGAGGAGTGCGCATTTTAAAGCGCCTGCAGCTAGTTATCCAATATGACAACTGATGTCCCTTATATTTCATAATTAAAAGTTTTATTTGCTAATATTACGTTATTATTAATTGATCAGCTGTTGCTGAGACGATATAGGCCGTACATTAATAGCAATTACCTATATACCCCATTATCTATAATGGCGACCGTACCGTCGACGTCCTCCGTTGTTTGTAAAGAGCTTAAAGATTGGGATCCTTTTAAAGGCGAATTTTAATTAAAAGCGTATGCGTTTGGTATTTGGCGTTATATCAACCTCGATTAAAATAATGTATAGCTTATCGAACTTATAAAACTTAATATGATTTCCTATCCGAAAAAGATAGTTCGTTAATAAATAACGATACGAATAGTTAATTTTTTTTCCGAAAAAATTATGCAAGCCGAAGAAGTCGATTATACGGGTTATTTAACAAATACGTTTAAAATGACGATAGAAGGTAGATAAGCTTATACTTAGGATTTTGCGATATATATTTACGAAGATCGGAAGTATAAGAACTTTTGTAAAAAGATTAACGACCTTACGAAATAAGTTTTGGAATTGGTATTTCCAGTAATTAAAAAAACCAATTCTTTTTAGGAAAAAACTTAAGAGAGTGGTACGTTATTTTGGCCGAATCTGGCAAAGTATATAATAATAAACTTATAAATAATATTTAACGAAAGTACCGCGAAAGCTTAAAGTAAACTTTAAAGTTAGCGAAAAAAATTAAACGAATAAATCGTAAAATAGTATAAAATAATAGCTTAAAGATAACGTTATAGCGTTTTAAAAACGAAAATAACGATTATATAAGTTAACGATTTATATATAGCTTTAGTTCCAATTATAGAAAACTGGACGATTACCTTTTAAATGGTAAAAAAAGCCGAAATCGATAATGGTGCGATTAATTATTAAAAGGTAATTGCTAATTTTCTGGATTATTAGACGTTACCTTATTATGGATTTATATTACAAAATATTAAAATAACATTTTTAAGCTTTTAAAGGATTTTAATAGATTTTTTTAATAAAGGCGATTCTAATTAGGAAAATACTAAGAATATTAATCCTTTACCGCAAGAAAAGGCCTTAGGGCGTAGGTCGAAACGTAGCGGCCGTAAGAGTTTTTAAACGGACCGAAGCAGAAGTAAACGAAAGTGATAGGAATCGGATACGTAAGGTATTCGTTATAAGGTTTGTTTAAGCGTTTACCATATTTTATCTTAATATTTTATGCATTTTCTGGCAAAGCCTTGAAAGGGTTCCGTTTTAACGATAGAATAATTATATACGTGTCGACAAAGTGTTGCAATTCTCCAGGCTGGGGGGGGAATCTCTTGCTTGCTGTCTAATCTGTTCTACAACTAGAGATAGGAGCAGCTAGATATAGCTTCAGCTCCTTTGTCCTTGCAATCCTAGAGCCACAAACAAAACCCGTTTGTCCCTTTCAACGCCCTAATAAAAAACCATCACAACTGCTGACAATACGTTTAATATCGGATTACTTCCGATTAATTTTTAAAGGAAAAAAATTAAACGTTTATCAAAATCTATAAAAAAGCTAACTACTTAAAAAACCGATTAATTTGTATAGAAAATAAGGCGAATCCTGGCGTATTTTTTAATCTTTGATTAATATAATACGACAAACATTACGTTTTATCCTTTAAGAAATTTATTAATTTTGGATTTAGGGTTTATAATTTACATTTTTAACTTTATTACCAGACTTTTAAATTTTAGGCTAACCGTATAAAGCGACGGGATATACGCAGATAATAACTTCGTGCCGATTAAGAGGTACGGAAAGGTTAATGTAATATTTCGAAATCTTAGCAGTATAAAAACGTTATGTTTGTATAACGTAACCTATTACGAAAGCTTTGTATATAACCTGGTGTTTTTCCGGTAATCCCGGAAAAAGTGATAGTTATTGGTAAAATAATAATAAAATTGATATTTTTATTCGAAATAAGTACAATTAAGTAGTTATTACGTTAATAAATAAATTTATTTACTTCGTTATTAAAAATATTAATATAATAGTTACTTATATAACTTGGTAATTTATAAGTAAATCGTTAATTCTTATATAGCAAGATTATTACGAATCGGTAACGGTACGATTTGGTATTTAAAATTAGGATATTTAAGGTTCGAAATAATTACTTAATTACAGTTTTATATAAAAGAAATCCGTTTAAAGGGTTTTATAATAATCGAATGTTAAATATGTGGTAAAGCGAAAGCTAAAAAGTTAATACGTTGCGAGTTAAGGAAAGAAACTTTCTAATTAAAATAGCAAATTACTATCGATTTTAAAAACTTCGAAAAAAACCTTAAAAGATATAAATACGTTATGTTTGCTACCGATAAATACTTAGGTTTTATTTGGAACATTTACTTTAAAAATCGAAAGCAAGGTATATTAATTATAGCATTTCAGTACTCTTTAAAGGTTTTAAAAAATTAAAATACAGTTTCTTTAACGTCTCACACCACTATTCCGGACACACCACCATTCCGGACACACCACCATTCCGGACACACCACCATTCCGGACACACCACCATTCCGGACAGTTTTTGGCACTTCCCAACAATGCACCCGAATAACTCAACTACAACATGTTAAATTGATTCCAATTAATCGTATTCTCTTTCGCCGTCCGTATCTACAACTTCTGGATAAGTGCACGCATTATATCAAGGCTTGTTGCGGACGTTACATTGCCATTTCTTCCTGCCAACCTGTATGCGACCGATTAACCCACAATCCGTTTGAACCAGTATTACCCCCATTTCGTACGACCCAAAGCCGACCGACTAGATAACTATTCTCGACCGAGTCCTTAACCCAAAGACGCGAGCATTTCTTGTGCGGCTTTAATACGTTAAAGATATACGTTAGGAAACGTGTTGGAAGGCGTGTTGGAATACGTGTTGCGGGGCGTTTCGTAGGGCGCGTCGGTGTGTGGCGGGGCCTGGGGCAGGGCGTATGGCAGCGCGCATAGCAGGGCGTGTCGGGCTTGATTTCGCAACAACTTGATACTTACGTAATTAAATAATTAAAACAAACGTTTCCCAGCAAGATGAATATCTGTTATATAGGATCAACAAGTTCTTTTAGCTAGCAGAAAGGTTGTGGCAATGAATTGCTGCTAACAGCTGCTAAAGTTGGTCGGTTGCGGGCGGGTTGGGAGGAAGAAATAGCAATATGGTGCTCGTAACAAGCTTTGATATAATGCGTGCACTTGTCCAGAAGCTGTAAAGGCGGTCGGAGAAAGATAATACGATTGATTGGAATCAATTTGACATGTTGTGGTTGAGTTATTTGGGTGCATTGTTGTGAAGTGCCAAAAACTGTCCGGAATGGTGGTGTGTCCGGAATGGTGGTGTGAGACGTTATAGGTATTCGAATGCGATAATGAGATTTGGAAAAATTATTAATTTCGAGATATGTTTTAATCGTTTTCTTTCAGTATTAAATTTAGGCTTTTTAATACCGTATACCTAGGCCTAGAACGCGAATGCAAAACGTTTAAAAGATGTAATTAAGGAGAAAGCGATTACGATGCGAAATAACGTTAAGTTATTTTCGTTTTTGATTATACATATTGTTAAAGTTGCAATATATCTGTATAACCGTACCTTTAAATACGTATTTCTTTTTTGCAAAACTTATATAAGGTTTATTATATTTAATAAAACGTATAAAAATGGCGTTATAATGTTTAATTGGAAGCTTTAATAAGCATATTTACGAATATACAGCTATATGGCTTACGTTATAATAGCTGCCGTTATAAGGAAAAAGCAAAAACTTTAAAAGCTTAATTTTAAAGCATAAATTAGTTATTTCGTCGGTTATCGATCTACGAACATTTACGAAATTTAAAACTTATTAATTAATAAGGTTATTGCAATTCGAAACGTATAGTTTAACGAAAAGGTTACCTTTTTAGGTAATATTAAAGATTTAAAAGATAATTTTTTATACGTTATAGAAAGAAAGTTTTAAAAATTATGCCGATAGGTAAAAATATTTAATCAGGTAAACAACTATTTAACTTTTATATAAGAGGAAAATAAAAATTTAAGCGGAATAATTTAGTTACTGGCTAAGCAGGAAAAATGGCTTTAGAAAGGTATTAACGTAAAAGGCGCATAAAGTGGCGATGAACAAATTGTTTTTAAGGGATTGATTACTTTTATACGACTGCTGTATTCGAATTATTTCTGTCCCTTGGTTTATTACTTCCGTTAGCGTTTACCTTGATAACTGTTACGATTATTGCACCGACGGAAGGAATAAAGATAACTTTAAACTTTTTTAACATTATTTAATTTAAAATAGCGGTAAAAAACGAAGGTATCTTACGGGTTATAAGCGTAAGCCCTTCGTATGCTCTGTATTAAGAAAATGTTATCCGAAACAAATATAAGATGTAAAAAGCCGTATTTAATGTAAAACGTTTAGCCCTTTTTGTAAGTACGTAGGATAACCGGCCGGTAAGCTGCGGAAGTTTAATGAAGTTAGCTATTTAAAGTAAGTATCATTTTAATCGAAAAAGTTATAATATCTTAATATATAAGAAGGTATTTAAGTCGTTAAACCGGACAAATAAGCGTAATTTACCGTTACCGCCGCGAAGTTATAAAAGGTAAATATATACTCGTTAAAAAAGATGTTTCGTAAAGCCGAAAAGGCTTACTTGCAAAGTTATAAAAAAATATAATTTTAGGAAGCCGTTAATCAGTTTTTTGCTAAAATAAAATATGTGTTAAAGTATATATAGGTATACGTTTATAAATTTAACAAATATAGTTAGTTGTAAAACTATAAAGTTCGTTTCGTTATACGGGGCGATTAACAGCTTAAGAACGTTTGCAATAATATATACGTATTTATACTAGCTGGAAAGTTGTTTTAAGCTTTAATTGTTATTACGGTTAGGTTTAACTTAAAGCTTAAGCAATATAACGTTATAAATATTTTCGTTAACGCTAACTTATTTTACGAAATATATATAAAAACGCTTTTAAGATATCTGTAATATGGTTAAAAAAATTTATTTAAGGAAATATTATATGGGTTAAGGAAATTACTTTTATTATAGCAAAAAGATTTATTAGGATATTTATAGAATTAAGATTTTGCCCTGTCCCTTATAAACCTTGTTGTTTTATTCGTTAATGGGTATTTATTTTCTTCTTTATAGACGATATTATTATAATATACCGCAAAAAAGATTAAGACCTCGTCGATTAGTTAATTTAATAGATATAAAAACGGTATACCCTTATAAGGGGTAAAAACCTGTAATAGTTCCTCGGTATCGGAGTAATTAAAGATAAAACTAAAAGAAAATTTTACCTTTTTTAATTAAATTCTATAAATAAGTTGGTTTATTTAATTCTAAAAGAAAGTTTGAATAACGTTTTAAATATGTTAATAACGAACATCGAATTATTGCCGAATTTTGATTTAGTTTATCAGGTTCCGTTAACAGATACCAAAAAAAGATCGGTTTTATTTTGTCCGTAACAGTTAATACGCGATTTAATATAGCCTTTACGGTATTCAAATTTGCTCGATTTAACCCAAATCCTAGTAACGTATATTATAAAGCTGCCGATCGAGTTATATTATATCTAATCGTGATTAAAACGCTAACGTCAGAGTTCGGAGGTAAAGATTTGTTAAATACTTAAAGCGATAATTTTTTTTTTTTGCGAATAATACGATCGACGGAAATAAATTTTAAGCTTACGTTATAAAACTATTTAAAAACGTAATAAGATAGTAGGCGAATAAGTAAAATATAGTAATTACTTTTATAACAAAAGCGGAATTATTATTTTTTACGTAAGTTATAAAAAAAGCCTTATTTAGTTTTCGATTAATTAAAAAGCTGGGAGTTACTTTAAATGCTGGACCGTTAGATATATAGTACGGTAATCAACAAACGATACGGTTTATCAACGCCGACGTTACCTTGTTGTAAACGAAGTTACGGCATGTAGCTATATATAATTATTAATTACAAAAAGCCGTAAAAAATGATATAATTAAAGTAAATTATATACTTACGAACGATATATTAGCTGATGGACTAATTAAAGCCTTAATACGCGAACTCTTTAAGCACTTTAAAATATAATTAGGATTAGTGGATATTACGGAAATTTTCGGTCGGCGGAGAAACAATCTGCAAGTAATTCTAAAGGAGGAACTGGCTAATTAAAAGGATATAATCGCCGAAAAAAAGGTAAAATGGAAAGCTGAAGCTTTAGAAAGTAAATAAGTGTAATGATTAACGCCGTAACTCCGTTAAGGCGTTAAGGGGGTGTGTTAGCTAGTAAAGAGTGCGTTAGCACCCTATATACAGAAAGACTCCTTTTAATCGGAACATATAGGTTCCGTAACTAGATTCCATAAAAAGAGGAGTGCGCATTTTAGAGCGCCTGCAGCTAGTTATCCAATACAACACAACTGATGTCCCCTATATCTGACAATGCTTACCTCAGCTAGCTCAGGCCTCCGCTAGCTCGTTCTATTCTTTTTAAAGTCTTCTTATATACTCCGCCAAGAAGCTAAAAATTAACCAATCAAATGCCGTATTCCCGTAACGAGCCAGCGAGGCCTGAGAACAAGTTTCCCGGAACAGGGGTCCGTTTTCCGCATCGCCAGCAAAATCGTCGAATTCCCTCTTAATTCCTACTATTAATTCGAATAAAAGCAATTATTTAAACAAAAAACTTGTTACGCAACTAATTTACTTTCGATAAATATGATATTTTATATACGTGTTTGGTAAAAGCTAGTATGCATACAGGAATGTTTCCTATTTTTTCGGGTTACAATTGCAGCCAATACGGCCAAGTTTAAGCCTGGGAAATGGACGACCGTAACGCCCTCGTTCCTGCGACGCAACAACCACCGGTCGTACCATCGTACGCCGGGCTTCTCCAGTATATCCTATATAGGGAAAGTCCGTATATCAATTTTTTCGGCCGTACGGGTTATAGTTGTTGCGTCGCAGCTATAAAAAGGTTAAGGTTAATTTAGTCCAGAACGCCCTTTTTGTTGCGACGCAACAACTACCGGTTACAACATTTTTCCATGGGCCTTCCGGGGGTAACTTAATATGGGAGAAGCCCGTATATCAATTTTTTCGGCCGTACGGGTTGTAGTTGTTACGTCACAGCCATGAAAAGGTTGAAGTCAGCTAAATCTAGAACGCTTTTATGGCTGCGACGTAACAACCATAATTCGTACGGGCAAAAAAATAGCAGGACGGACTTCTCCCATATTAAGTTACCCTTGGAAAACCTATAGCAAAATGATGGATGTGGTAGTTACGTTGTCGTAGCCATAAAAAGGTTGAGATTAGCTAAGTCCGGAACGCCCTTATGGCTGCGACGCAATAACCATAATTCGTACGGGCAAAAGAATAGCAGGACGGGCTTTTCCCATACCAAGTTACCCTTGGAAAGCCTATGGCAAAATGATGCACGCGGTGGTTGCGTTGTCGCAGCTATAAAAGCGTTCCGGATGGAAGGTTTGCGGAGAACGGAAAATTTGGCTTATTTCTTTATTATTTCCACCAAATTAGCCCCGACCGGGACATTATATATACGGTTAAAAAGCTCTTTCAAAGTTATATATGGCAGTATTTTTTTACTATTTTCCTATAGCTTTTGTTGTTGATATATTAAGTAATTTCCGAAGAAAATTTTGAAAATTTTATATCGGAATGCGGAGAACGGAGCCAAAAAAAAGCAACTTGTTATCAGGCTTTATTTTTGAGGTTTTGTTATTTCTGTGGATACTTTTCTAATTGGGTTAGCGCGGTACCTAAAGCTACTGTCTTTTCAAAGCCTTAGCTGCAGCTGCGCTGCAGGCGTAGCACCAACCTCAAAAATAGGGCCTGATTTTAATGAGGTAAACAATGGCCCCCCCACCAACGAGCTACCTTACAAACGCGTTGCGCGCCGATCCACTTACTGATTTCTTCCCCTATAAAAACCTTCTCAACAACGATTTAGAAAATGGAAAAAAACTGTCTTCTTATTCACTAGAATCTGCGCTTTCGAACAATATGCAGCTCTCAGCTCAACTCCGCACCGCGCAAACGATTAACAAAGTATCGCATAAGAGATCCTTGCGATCAGCCTTTAAGGGCTACCAGGTCAACAGGTCGTAGATTACACGCCGTATCCATGGTATACGAACGAAAAAAGAAGTTAATAAAGCTCGCCAAAAGCTATCACAAGTCCAGGAAAAAGGTTTAGTCCATTGGGTTATCGTATAAGGTCAGTTAGGCTACGCGCCACCCTATCCCGATTTCGCTTATACGTACAGCGCCTTTTTATCAACAACGGTAGCCCTAAACGGTTAGGGAAAGCTTAAGTAATCCGATTTTTGCGTCGCCATCCTAAAATCAAAATTCTTAAAAGCAGGATAATCGACTATAAGCGTTTAAATAGCGTTTTCCCGGCTTTTACGAACGTCTTATTCGATCGCTTTGCTTTACCGGAAATTAAAGCTATTAATGAATTGGGATAGGGCTCATCGAAGTTGCTGTACGCAGAACATCTTAATCAGTGCTTGGGAAAAATGATGGGGCTTCTTAACTATCTCTGGAGCCTTGATGCTATATGAAAACTGCATACAAGAGTTGTTAGGTTAGCAGCAATTTATAGACTATCGCTGACCTATTACTATAACCGAGTAGATTGCCGAGATGCCCAGCTGTAAAGCAAATAGAAGTAGGTAGACTCTGTAGCTGTAATAGTACCTGCAGTAGCTGGGAATAGCAGCTGTAGTAGCAGGTAATAGCAGCTGCAGTAGTAGCTGCAGCCATAGCTGCACCTATTCCTATATCTTATTCCACTTTAACCTTTCTTTTTTTCAGCGGAAGGCTTTTAACGACGCTGTAAAACAAAAACAAAAATAGCCCAGGTTTAGAGGGGCAGAAAAAAAAGTCGGAGTGTCCTACATTATCCCTTGCTATGCAAATCCTATACAAATCCATAATATCAGTCTCTAAAGGGACCTTCTTTAACCGGACCTTCCTAGACCTTACTTGCTTTCTTTAATTCGGGCATCCCTAGGACCCCTTGAAGCTTCGCTTACCAAGGGCCGGTAATACATAAGATATTCCGGTATTTCTGACTTTCGAATTTATACAAAACTGATTGATTAATACTTGTCCTTTTTAACCTGGGTTCTTTTCCGACCGCTGCCGAGTTTTTCTATTTCATATCAAATTTAAATTTAATTACAATTATTGCAGCCGGAAGATATATACGTTACCGTTTACCAGACTGTTGTAGCAGGTACCATTTTTAGGATTCCCAAATCTTATCCAAAATTGTATGCAATCTTCGGATCAAAACTATTTTCTCCTTTGTTATATGTCGTTCGGTTTGTATTCGCAATAGTGGTAGGTCGATTATTGGGTTTAGAAATCGATGATTTGAAAGCAAGGTTCTCGACGACTCTCAGTGGCTTCGGTAACAATAGCTAGCTGCTACTTCGAACGGAAGGAATAGACGTATCGGCTATGGAATTGTATGTAGAATTATCTGAAACGACCTGATCGATGACAAAATTGACCAGTCCCGTCGACTTAGCTAACCTGGCGTATTGGCTGTCGGTAGCCATAGCTGGAAGACGGACGATACGGACGTTTCGGCAAAGAAAATGTGTGCGAAATTGTTACCTCAGCTAGCTCAGGCCTCCGCTGGCTCGTTCTATTCTTTCTAAAGTCTTCTCATGTACTCCGCCAAGAAGCTAAAAATTAACCAATCAAATGCCGTATTCCCGTAACGAGCCAGCGAGGCCTGAGAACAAGTTTCCCGGAACAGGGGTCCGTTTTCCGCATCGCCAGCAAAATCGTCGAATTCCCTCTTAATTCCTACCATGAATTCGAATAAAACCAAGTATTCAAATTAAAAAAGTAGGTACGCAACCAATTTACTTCCGATAAGTATAACATTTTATATACGCGTTTAACAAAAGCTAATATATATATAGGAATTTCTTCTATTTTTTGGGGCTATAATTATAGCTAATACGGCCAAGTTTAGGCCTGGGAAATGGACGACCGTAACGCCCTCGTTCCTGCGACGCAACAACTACCGGTCGTACCATCGTGCACCGGGCTTTTTTAGTATATCCTGTATGAGAAAAGTTCGCATATTAATTTTTCGGCCGTACGGGTTATGGTTGTTGCGTTGTAGCTATGAAAAGGTTAGGGTCAACTAAGTCCGGAACGCCTTTATGGCTGCGACGTAACAACAATAATTCGTACGGGCAAAAAAATAACAGGACGGGTTTCTTCCATACTAAGTTACTCTTAGAAGGCCCATAACAAGATGATGCACGCGGTAGTTGCGTTGTTGCAGCTATAAAAAGGTTGGGGTTAGCTAAGTCCGGAACGCCCTTATGGCTGCGACGCAACAACCATAGTTCGTATAGGCAAAAAAATAGCAGGACGGGCTTCTCCTATATTAAGTTACCCTTGGAAGGACCATGGCAAAATGATTTACGCGGTAGTTACGTTATTGCAGCCATAAGGGTGTTCTAGATGGAAGGTTTGCAAAGAACGAAAAATTTGACTTATTTTTTTAATATCTCTACTAAATTAGCCCCGACCGGGACGTTATATATACCGTTAAAAAGTTTTTCCAAAGTTATGTATAGTAGTATTTTTTCTTATTTTTCTATAATTTTTATTATTATTATATTAAGTAATTTCCAAAGAAGATTTTAAAAGTTTTGTACGGGAATGTGGAAAACGGAGCCAAAAAAAAGCAACTTGTTATCAGGCCTTATTTTTGAGGTTTTGTTATTTCTGTGGATACTTTTCTAATTGGGTTAGCGCGGTACCTAAAGCTACTGTCTTTTCAAAGCCTTAGCTGCAGCTGCGCTGCAGGCGTAGCACCAACCTCAAAAATAGGGCCTGATTTTAGTGAGGTAACGAAATTGTTTGATTCGACCTAATTAATAGGAAAGTGACTGATCTCGGCGATGCAGTTAATGGAAACTGGCTGCAATTGCTGACGAATTTCTAAGGCGGCGTTGACGGCGATGACTTTGCTAGCTAGGCTGTCGCTAGCTATGGCTAATAGCGGATTAAAGAGACGTATCTGTACAGAAGATCGTATGCAGAACTGTCGGAACTGTCGAGATCAGGACGAAATTAACCTATTTTGATAACGTTGCTAACAGAAATAGACTGTTGTTGACAGCGAGGCAATAACTGGCTAAAGAACAAATGGCTATGGCTGACGTAGTTGATTATTGCGGCGGGGTAGCTGCAGACTTTATCTAACAAAGAATGTATGGGAAACTGTTAGAAACGTCTAGATCAAAATGCTTGAAAAGACAAAAACAATTATTTAGACCTTAGAACTTATCCCCAAATAAGAAACGAATCGAAAAAAGATATAAAGAAGTCTTGGAAGCAACTGATTAAGAAAATTCTGTATACAAATCAATTAAGAAAAGCCTGCTATCGAGATTAAAGACCGGTAGCCAACTAAAAGATGTCCGACTGTTAATCGATGATCGCAGGTTCGATCCTTTCTTGGAAGCTAAATGAATTGGGATAAGGCTTATCGAAGTTGCTGTACGCAGAACATCTTAATTAGTGTTTGGAAAAAAATTATAGGGCTTCTTAGCTATCTTTGGAGCCTTGATGCTATATCCTTGATGCTATATGAAAACTGCATACAAGAGTTGTTAGGTTAGCAGCAATTTATAGACTATCGCTGACCTACTACTATAGCCGAGTAGATTGCCGAGATGCCTAGCGGTAAAGTAAATGGAAGTAGGTAAAAACTGTGGCTGTAATAGTACCTGTAGTAGCTAGCAATAGCAGCTACAGTAGCAGGCAATAGCAGCTGCAGCTATAGCTGCACCCATTCCTACACCCCACTCCACTTCATTAAATAGCGGAACCAATACAACGTAAACGAAATCGGAATAACGAAAGGCATACGTAAGAACGTCCTCGCCCTCGGCGACGCTTTTAGGAAATATATTAAGCTTAAAGATGCTTTTAAAAAAGCGTAAATTACGATAATCGCGTATGTTAGCGTTAACGGGCACACTTTTCCACCCCTTATAATCTTCAGCGGTATTAATGTATAACAACAATAATCTCTAACTCTGATAATAAAGCATACGAAAGCTGGTATTTTACGACGTTAAAAAATGGCTGGACGAATGCCGAAATCGGCTTAAAATAATTTTGCAAAGATTTTATTCCCAATATTAAGCCCGAGAACCCCGGCGAATGGAAGTTATTAATAATCGACGGCTATAACAGCCACACTACCGATAACTTTATATAAATATACCTTTAAAACAAAATTTACATCATTTTCTTACTTACATACGCTTTTTATATCTTTCAGCTTTTTAATAAAAATATAGTTTCTATTATAAAGCGGAAGTATCGCTACTAATTCCGCGAACGCTATTATGAGCGGGCTTCGGAAACTATATACAGAACAGATTTCCTTTAAACGCTCTCGTACCGGAAGTAAAAAGATATAATAGTTTCAAAATATATCATAAAACGCTAAACAGCTACAGGTTTACGTTTTATCAATAAGGCAAAAATATTAAACAATAGTTACGTTAAAAAAGAAGGGGAAAATAATGAAAGTACCCGCTTTAAAACTACTTTTTTCTCTAAAACGCCTTAATTTCCTTACTTAAATAACTGCTTTAAATATCAAAGCGCCTAAATTATTAGAGGATTTAACACGGATCAAAAATTTTCTTATAAGTATTAATCCAGCTTTCGGAAATCTTACCGCACGCCTTTTATTCCGCAAGTTTGACAAGGCTTTTAACGAAGGAACACTTAAACTTTCCCCCGCCGAAGTTCGTAACAGCCAAATAACTGCAGCCCTTAATAGTACGAAGCTAAAAAGTCGTAAAAGGTGCAATTCGAGCCAAATAAGGACTTCGTAAAGATGATCTCGGTTAGAAAGATAAAGCTAGGGCTTAGAGCCCGTGCGAAAGGACGTTCCAGCAACATTCAGCGAAATCAATAGAAAGATAAGCCTTCCGAAAGCGAAAAAAGATAGCGAGGATAATTTGAAATGCATCATTGTACGTAGTGGTGTAACGAATCTGTTACACAACCACCTGGAAGCGTGATCAGTATCCGAAAGGGGTTCTTGATTTGTAGGTAACAATAGAGCGAAGAATGATTTAATAATCTGTTCGTTAAAGAGATTTGCGGACTTTTACTTTAATTGCAAAACGTTGCTTTTGATTAAAGATTTAGATTAATAGCTAAGGAGCGAAACTAAGTAAGTGCTATTTATAAGAAAAACCTATTTATTATATATCTTTTGGTTTTTTATAGGTATGTTATAGATTTGTTGGATTTGTATGATTTGGTTTAGATTTATTAAATCCTTTAGATTATATTAAAATGCCAAGATACTTATATCCGAAGTTTATCCGTAAGGTATCCTTGCCTAGATAAAAAAAGCAGGTTTTAATTCGTAATATTATTTTCCTTTTCCCAAAATCTTTGTTTTAAAAATAAAACGGTAGGATATCTTCCGGAATTCAATTTTTTAAACTTTTTTAGCTAATCTTTTAATATGCTAAATTACACGCAGAAATAAAAAAGAAATTTTCGTCTGGGCCAGCAAAATTTTAGGAATAACCGTACCGATTTAATTGAAAGCTTTGGTACAGAAGGTTTTCTATATTCTAACTGCGTTCGTTTCGAGGAAACCGGTTATTTCTTTGCAGTCGAATTTTTAAGTTGCAGCTGTTATATTCGTCGCCAGCATTTTTCTTGTAACGTTTTGATTATGAATTCGTTAAAAAAGGTAAATAAAGTACGATTTCGCCTGGAAAAAAAAAAATGAAAACTTAAAGATAAATCTTTGGCTTTTTAAAAGGCGGCGGAAAAAAAAACGAAGGAATTTATTGGAAGATTAAAACGTTTACGATTTTAACAAAACCTTTTTAAGAAAAAGGCTTTAAAAATGTTAAAAAAAAGTTTAAAATTGGATTAATTAAAAAAAAGAAAAAAAAAGCGGAAAAAGAATAACGTCGTATGGAAGCAGAATAAACTCGATTTATTTCCGAAATTAATGTTATAACGAAGGTATCGCTTTTTTTCGATTAAAAGGCCGAAAGGCTAGATTTAAGTATTAAGCCGTTATTTTTTACGACCTTAGCCGCGCTAAAGACGGTTGGTTAAGATTTTAACGGTAAAACATTTTAATTAAGTCCTTTATATTCGTTATGTACTTAAAAAGTTCCTAAATATTTTTTTCGTATAGGTAATCCTTTTATTTAATTAAATATTGGATTTTGTCTTTAATTATCTTAGAATTTAGTATTCGTTTAATTCCGTACTTATCGTCGCCTTTTTCGATTTCCACATTAATTTTTAACGGAACGTTTTTGGGTACTGGTTTAAACAAAGAAATATGGAAAATAAGCTGTATTTTTATCGTTTTGAATAGTAACAGTTGGTAATTAGTTTTCGAAATAACTTTATCGATTTTAAACGGATTAATTTTTTTTGTTTTAATTTGGGAAATATTCGAAATTGCGTTTTATTTTTGGTATAATAAATAAATTTTATTTCCTTTCGATAAAATTAATCCTTTAATTCTTTTCTTATTATAATACTAAGTTATCCTTTATTAAAAGAATCGTAATTTATTTTGTAAGCGGACCTATATTATTTAGATTTTAATTACTACCGTTATTGCTTACGGAACTTTTGCGGTTAATTTTAAAGTTTCGTTTAGTAATTATTTTGGCCGTTAAGCTTTTGCTTGGTAATTATATACCGCTATATAAGGAGAAACATTTATATTTTCGTTAATAAAGGTATTATAAGTTATTTAAATTAATGGAAAAAGTTTAACCCAATTATTTTATTAATAGTTAATATAACTTTTTAGGTATTGCTTTAATATTTGATTTAAACGTTTTATTTGTTTATCTGTTTATAGGTAGTATGCTGTAAAAAATTTAAATTTGGCGTTTATTTGTTTAAAAAAGTTAGTATTAAACTTTAATGTAAAAAATTTGTTTTTATTTAAGATAAATTTTTTAATATTTTATATTTGTCGAGGTAGTATCGGATAAAAGCGTAAGTTAATTGTTTTACCATTACGTTTCTTTTAAAAGGTAGGAAGTACCCATACTTGGTAAATTTATTAACGATTACCTATATTCCATCATATTAAACTTTAGTAATAGGGTTTTTTAATAAGAGTAAACCGGTAATAAAATCCCAAGTAATAATATTCCAAGCTTTTTCTGGAATATTTGTAAGTTGTAAAAGTTTATAGGGCTTATGTTAAGCTGCTTTTACCTTATTACAAATATTGTAATCCTTAATTACCTGCGTAATAATTTGTCGAAATCCTGGAAAGTCGTAATTTTTTTACAATCGTTTAGTAATTTTGAAAATACTTTAATGCCCGTATAATAGATTTTCGTAAAACTTTTTAACTAATTCTTTTTGTTAATTTCGCGGGATATAAATTTGCTACGGTATAACAGTTGGTTCTTAGGTTATCTATTTAATTATTACATCTTTTTTTACTTTTCCTTATTATAAGAATTTCGGAATTTCGTTAAAAGTTTTGAAGTAAGTTACTTTAATATTTTATATAACTGTAAAGTACTGTCTTTAATCTGTTATAAAATTTGCATTCGGCGTTTTGGAACTTTAAAGTTGTAAGTTCCTTTGTAATTTAAAATGTTTGCTTGAATATTTTTTTTCCTTTTGTTATAGTAAATTCGGAAATTATATTTCGATAAGAAAATTATTTAAGTTTCGTAACATTTGTTTAGTTTTTAAGTCGTTATAAACCGGATAAGGTTTTTGTAATTTAAGTAAATATCAAAAAGCTTTTTAGTTCTGTTAAAAATAAGTTCTTATTTTATAAAAGCGTTAATAATCGCTAGCAGCTTTTTGTCGTAAATCTTATATCGGAATTTTACATTTCGAAAGGCCTTAAAATAATAGGTTATTAGGTATTACTTTTTATTATCTTTTTATTGCTTTAGAATTGTGCCTAGGGCGTAATTTAAGGCGTTTGTTTTTAAGCGTTTCCTTTTGGCAGCGTTAAGCAATTTTATTATTAATGCTTTGGTAATTTCGTCCTTAAGTAAGTAAAAAGCTTTCTTACACACACCGATCAATTGTATCCGTGCGCTCGGACAACCCCACCTTCCAACTTGGACATATATCTCCACCCCCTACCACTTCATCATCCAATAACTTAGCAACCACAATATGGATTTGGATAAGGCTGCTTCCGTTTTTGTCACCGATCGTCAGCCTGGGGACGAATTCAGTCCAAAGGCCCGGGCCTTTATGATTGGGGCTGTGGCAGGGGGTGCAACCCAGACCCAGGTGGCTAGAGCGATGGGAACAGATCGTCAGCGAGTCGGCGAACAACTTCAACGCTTTATAACTTACAGAACGGTCCATAACTTGCCACGGGGACATCGCCAGCAGGCAATTCGAGGTCGTTTAGCTTTACATCTTTATTAATTAGGCCGTCGCTATCCTCGGAATACGTACCGCGAACTCCAAAGAAAGACGGGTGCCAATATAAGCCAATTATCGATAAAGCGCTTTTTCCGTACGTTCGCTTTAAGGAAATAACGCGTAGCGAAAAAAATCAACCTTACGGCAGATAACGCACGCAAACGTTTGAAGTTTGCCAACGAAGCCCTTAAACGGAACAACCAAAAGTACTTTCTTTTGGTACTTTTCTTTAACGAATATTCCATACAAACTGTACCCGGACGCCCGAGCTAATAAGTATTCCGCTTATCGTCGGAACGTTATAAGAAAGATCTCGTAAACCCGAAAAGTTATAAGAAAGCTGTTTTTTTTATTATGGTTTGGGGGATAATATGGTAACGTAACGGCGAAGGTAGTTTTTTTCTTATCGTACTTTACGAAAAAAATCCGGATTCGCCCGGCGGCGGAGTGATTATCCGGCGTTATTGCAAGGTCCTTAAAAAAGGTTTGCTTCCGTTATATAAGGCTGGCGATCCTTTCGTTCAAGATAACGCTTTAATATACAAAGCTGCCGTTGTAAAGGAGTTCTTCGAAAGCCATGGCATTTAGGCAATCGAATGGCCTTTGCATTCGCCCGATTTGAATTTTATCGAACACCTTTAACGCGTTTTAAAGGACAAAATTTACGAAATTAAACCCGACTTCGGGTATCTACTTAATAACGAAGAACACCGTTACCGTACATTCGAAATAATTGAAAACGCGTAGTTACAGTTAGATCTCGGCCTTATAACGAAGCTTATTAAGTTATTTCCCAAAAGATTAAAAGCCGTTCGTTACGTTCGAGGATGGTATATACGGTTTTGAAGCCTAACTTTAAAGCTTCCAAATAATGTATATAACTTTCTAATTAAATGCGTTTTGATAAAGAAATAAATTGTTAAAGTTATATGGCTAATATGGGGGAGGAGGTGGATTGATGGGGCGCACGGATATAATTGATCCCTGTGTGTAGTTTCTTTTAGAAATTTAAATTCCTTTTTAATATATTTTTTAATAATAAATTTCGTTAAGGGTTTAACAATATCTTTATATTCCTTAATTAAATTACGTACGTAACCTGTAAATTCTAAGATCTGCCGGATATCGGTAACGGTTGCCTTATTAAGGATGGGTTAGTTTTTGATTGCTTTTAATTTGGAATCCTGGATCTTAATTTAACCGGGGGTAAGGGTAAATCCTAGATAATTTAGTTTTTGCGTATACTATATACTTTTAACGGAATTAATTCGGATATTTGCTTTATTTAAAGCTTTAACAACTTAAAGAATATACTTTTTATATTTTTTTAGCGTTTCGGAATAAATAAGGATATCGTCGAGGTAGACAAAGATATATTTGTTTAAGAATTTCCTAAATATAGTTATAATTAGGCGTTAAAAACTGGCAGGGGCGTTAATAAGTTCCAAAGGTATTATTCGGTATTCGTAATACCCGTATATTATTCGAAAAGCAGTTTTCCATTTTTTTCTTTTTATTATTTTGATACGGTAATACCCGTTTCGAAGGTTTAATGCAATAAATTATTTAGCTTTACTTGCGTTTTTCTTTAAGATATTTATTAAGGTTAAAGGATAACCGTTTTTGATAGTAATATCGTTTAATTATCGATAGTCGATTACGCGTCGATAAACTGGATTTTTATCCTGGTCGATTTTCTGCTTGCCGTCTTTGATTTTAAGTATTATAAAGATAAGGTATCTTGTAAAGGATTTGGATAGCTAAATATAACCTTTTTTTTTAGATTTAACTGGATACTTTTTATAAGGCTTTTGCCTTTTTTAAATTTATGTGGTAAATTTTATAAAGCTTAAAGTAATATCCTTCTTTAATAGGTATGCAATAATCTTATTGTCCGTATAAAAGCAGTTCGTAATTTTTTCTGTTTTTAAAAAATCGTTCAAACGTTAATACTTTAAAGGTATTATACTAGTAAAGTTTAATACCTTAGTTTCTCGGATAATATAGCAGATTTTTTGGACCCTTTTTTAATAAAAGTTGATTCATATTTCTAAGAAAGCTAGCAAGTTTTCCAGTTAATTAGCGGGTTACTGGAATTAAGCTACGGCATTTCCAGAATAACATTATAACTTGAAATGTCGGCGATATCTAAGGTAAAATGTTCTTAATGCTTTTAAATTTATATTAAAAGTTTTTTAATTTCTTTAAGGATTTATCCGTTATTATACTAAGAAAGATTCCTATTAATTGTCCGTAATCTGTAGGATTTTAGCTTATACCTTTAAGAAATATAATATTTTTCGGCTACGGCTGGCGAAATGAAGTTATCTTTTGTTTCAAAATTAATTATAATTTTGAAAATTTGGCTTTAGTACTAAATAGGAATTTCGATTTAATTTCGTAATCCTTTTTTTGCCTTACATAAGGTCTTAGTTCGCAAAGTTTTTCGATACCTTAATTTCGAAAGCTTTTGCCCTTTTTTGATTTCGTAGTTCTATTCGCTAGGAAACGTTTCTATTCGCGGGCTTTCTTAATTATGTATTTGGTATATTTGTCGTTTATGCAAGTATACCACTTTCGTTAGCCAATCTAGCATTTTACTTTAGTGATTTTTACCTTTAACGTTTGGAAAGGCTTCCGATTCGAAATTGAAATTTTTGCAGGGCTCGCTCCTATATCTAAAAGTTCATGTATCAAGCATAGCATAGGGGTATAGCATAAGCAACTTTAAGTAATAGCTTTTCGGCTTTGATTCGAATCGGGGTGCAAATAACAAAATTGAAGATATTCGGGCTATCGGGGAATTTCGATGTATCTGCAGTTATTATCAGGCTTTATAAAGGTTTTTTCGTTTTAACCGGGCCAATAATTGTTATCTTCCTTTGTTCGAAGGTGAATCGGATAATCGTTATCGTTATAGGCCGAGAAATAGAGAAATCCGTGCCCATTAACAGAATTCTGTTTAAGGGCTTCGGTTTTGAGGTATACTGCCCGTTTTAGGAGTTCATTGGATTTAGGGGTTTTCTGCCCGTAGTTGTTAAATTCTGGGCGCATTTGGTTATATTTGTGGTATATTTCGCATTTCTGCATATCCAAATGATATTTGTATCCTAGCTTTATGGCTACCCTGGAGGTTGGTTGTTCGGGATGATATTTGCAGGCTTTGATTGTTCGATTTTGGCAAATCGGGTAACGTTCGTATTTTGGGTCGCCGCTTGGTTTATAATCGGTCGTTGTAATAGTATATTCCTGTTAAAAAAAGGTGGAATTAACTTTTTTTTTTTTCGTTTTTACTGTTTGTTTTTTGTTCGGGCGTTCGGGCCTTTTTTTAAGGAATCTTTCTTTTTTTAAAGTTTTTTTTTAGCTGGGGAACGATATTCGTTCTTGTAGTGGCCTTTTTTGCTATAGTTAAAGCATTTAATATTCGATTTGTCCTTTCTGGGTTCCTTTAAAGTGGTATTTGCTTTTTTGGGTTTTGTTCTTATTTTTGCTTTCTTGGAACTTGCTGTTAAAGTTTCGATCGTCCTTTTTTCTGTTGGACCCTTTTTTCTCCAGGTACCTGTTAAAGGTACGTCTGTCGGCAATAATAGCCTTATTAGTGTAATCTTGGAAAGGCTTTATTTTGGGTACCTTGTATATTTCGTCCTTAATTTATAACTTTAAGTTATCGTAATAAGGGTAAAATAAGGCGTTTTCCGGTAAGTAAGAAGTTACTGTAAGGCAATTAAATTGCGTAATATATTTAGCCGTTGATTTTGTTTACTGGAAAAACTGTAACTTTTTAACGGCATCCTATTACTTGTCTAGATTTTTAAATAAAGTTTGTATTTGTTTTTTCAAATATTCGTAATTACTAAAGATGTAATTAGTAAGGTCGGATAATTCGTTAAGGTAATTTCCGAAATAATCCTTTATAATTAGCTAGAATTATTAAAGAACTTTTCCTGCAAGCAGTTGGAAAATAGCTAATACCTTTTGATATTTTTCCCTTAAAAAGTTTTCGAAAAACTTAAGGTAAAGTTTAACCTAAATTAAAAGTCTTTTTATATTTGTAGTACTGTCGTAAGGTTTTAAAGAGGTTAGTTTATAACCTTTGATTTTTGGCATTTTATGATAAGCAGGGGGTGGAATAGTATTTTTGCGGGATTAATTTGCGTTAAATAAAGGTAATGTCGAAGACCTTTGCTGTCGAGCAAGTTTAGTATTTTCTTTTTTTACCGCCTGAAGTTTAGTTATTAAGGTGCGCAGTTTGTCGTTAATCGTAAGTTCTTTTTTTTTTTTGCCTTTCGGGCTGTCGGATTCCTCTTTTTCTTTTTCCGGTTCGTTTTTTTGGACCTTAATAGTTTCCTTTAAAGCCGGAGAAGGTTGTTGTTAAAAAAAAGGTCCTTTTTAAGACCGAGTATTAACGGGGGCTCTGTTGTCGATTAAAGAAGGACTTTTTAATAAGAGGTAGGATATTTTAATTTAGATATTAATCGCTTGTTAATAAAGGCGATCGGGTATATCGTTTGTTTTTTGAATGCCGTTTTATGATATCGTTTTTACTGGATTTAGGAAAGCTTATGCCTAACTGGGCCTTGAATTATTCGTCGGCTATTAATTAAGGAGCTATCAAAATGTAACGAACCTGTTACATAACTACCCGGAAGCGTAATTAATATCCGAAAGGGGTTTTTGATTTGTAAGTAACAATAAAGCGAAAAATGATTTAATAATTTATTCGTTAAAGAAATTTGCTGACTTTTCTTTTAATCGTAAAACGTTGTTTTTGATTAAAGATTTAAATTAATAATTAAGAAACGAAATTAAGTAAGTGCTATTTATAGGAGAAACCCATCCATTATATATTCTTTGGTTTTTTATAGGTGTATCGTGGATCTGTTAGATCTGTATGATTTGGTCCAGATCTATCAGATCCTCTAGATTATATTGAAATGCTAAGATACCTATACTCGAAGTTTATCCGTAGGGTGTCCTTGCCCAGACAGGGAAAGCAGGTCCTGATTCGTAACAAGTGGCTAGTATAAAGTTAATTGAATAAATAGTTGTTGAGATATTATTATTTATATTAAAGAGTTGTAGTAGCGATGGCTTCGAAATTGAGTGGCGCGTTGATAGGGTAGCTTGTTAGTGCGGGGGCCATCTTATTAAAAAAATGAACAATAAAAGTTGGGTAGTTAAAATAGTAAAAAGAACGAACGATAAAGTTGTATAAGCGGTACGCTTATGTGGTATATTATATAATATTTCAAAATATATAATCTTAAATTTATAAATACTTTATATATATAACGTGCTACAGAAACAAACGGCGCATATAAGTGAACGGCTTATTTTTTAGCATCTCGCAACAACATACTTAAACTACTTACCTACAACACTTCACATTAACCCCTTCCAATTAAATACTACTTTATTAACTGCATTTACAGCTTTTTTCAAAGCATACGCATTATATTAAGGCTTGTTACAGACGCCATATTACCATTTTTTCCTCCTAAGCCGACCACAACCGACTACCTTTAGCAGCTGTTAGCAGCAATCCTTTGTTACAACCTTTCTACTAGCTAAAAAAAAAATTGTTTATCCTATATAGTAAATGTTTCTTTTCCTGGAAAACATTTGTTTTAATCTTTGAATTGCGTAATATCGAATTGTTATGAAATCAAGTCTGATACATCTTATCTCACTAAAATCAGGTCCTATTTTTGTGGTTATAGCTGCGCCTGCAGCGCAGTTGCGCAGCTGTGGCTTACCTTAGCTAGCTCAGACCCTGCTAGCTCGTTCTCCATTTTCTTCAAAGTCACTTAAGTACTGCTCTATAACGCTAAAAACTAACCAATTAAATCTAAAATACCCGCAACGAGCCAGCGAGCCCTGAGTTGTAATTGTACGAAAGAGAGGTCCGTTTTGCACATTTGCTTTTCTAAAAAAAACGAAAATCTGTAATATTTTAACAATAGAGCGTTTTCTATCGTTATATATATATCTATACAATTTCTTCCATCATAGCTTATTACCAACACCATTCTAGTCCTAATCAGAACCTTTTTACAACTCCTAAACACCAGCGCGTCTAACAGTTGCAGCCCGAACATGTCGCGTTATCGTTCCCCCTTTTAGAATACGATAAATCCGAATTCTCCTAATTCTACCGCGTAAGCCCAGCAGAATAAAATATACGTAAACGTACGGTAACATTCTAAACTTAACATCGACGGACGGATATAAGATTTAAAACTTTTATCCGTAGTTAAATCCTTTATAACGATACAAACTGAACGTTCAATTCGATTATCTGAATTTATCGTTTAATCAACGTATTTAAAAAAAAAATCAATACGTGACAGGTTATTAAGGTACGAAAGTTAATAAAAGTTTATTATTTTATTAATTAAAACTTTATTATAAACAAATATTATAACACGTTATACGAAAAGCTTGTAACTTTTATAAAAAGGCCTAGCTTCCGCCGCCCGCCGGAAAATCTATTAGTCGAAATTAAAGTAATCCATATCACATTGGACAGAGATAAAAGTTTTATAAAAATGCTAGCTTTTAACTAATTTAGGCTTTTAAACCAGGTAATTATATACCTCAAGAAAAATAGTAATCGTATAATATGAAACGGTAGACGAAACGATTTCGTTGCGATAATGAACCAGACGTTTTTATATATCCTTTTTTTATAAGTTTAGCTATTATGGTTAAAGTCGTTTCCAAAATTGACGGTAGTTATTTAAGGCGACCCCCCCACCAACGCTCCACCCCATCAACGCGCCACCCATTTTTGAAGCTATCAACAACACAACCCTTCAGCGCAATTAAGAATATTTCAACAACCACTTAATCAATTAACTTTATACTAACAGCTACGTACAATAATGCAATCAGGATTATAATTGCTATCTTCTTCGCTTTCGGAAGGTTCGTCTTCCTATTGATTTCGCCGAGTGATAATAGAAGGTCCCTTCGTAAGGGCCCTAAGCCTTACCTTTACCTTCCTAACCGATATCATCCTTACGAAGTCCTTATTTGGCTCGGGCTGCACCTTCTTACGCTTTTTAGGCTTCGCCTTTTTAAAGGCTGCAGTTAATTAGCTGTTGTAAAGCTCGGCAGCGGAAAACTTGCTCCTTTTTTCGTTAAAAGTTTTCGCGAACTTACGGAACAAAAGCCGTATAGTAGGATTTCCGTAGCTTGGATCAACTTCTACCAGGGACTTTTCGAGCCGGGCCAAATCCTTGGATAATTTAGGTATTTTGATACCTAAAGCAGTTATTTGAGCAAGAAAATCAGGGCGTAATGGAGTACGGATCGATTTTAAGATAAGTACATTAACTATTTTCCCCCTTTCCCTGACGTACTTATTGTTTAACACCTTCGCCTTATTAATAGAACGCAAACCTGTTATTTCCCAGCCTTTCAGGATATATTTCGAAATTATAACTTCGTATTACGCCTTCGAAAGCGTCCAAAAGAAATCGGTTTTATTTGTAGCTTCGGAAGCCCGCCCGTAGCAGCGTTCCCGGAACCAGTAACGGAACCTTCGCTTTAACGTAGCAAATACACCTATATCAAAAGGCTGGAAAATATGGGAATCGTAAGCAAGTAGGAAAAGAATATAAATCTTGTTCTAAAGGCGCATCCACATAAAGTCTTCGGTAGTATAATTGTTGTGGCCGTCGATAATTAGGAGCTTCCACTTATCAGGGTCCTCGGGTTTGGTATTAAGGATAAAGACCTTGCAAAACCACTTTAAGCCGATTTCGGTATTCGTCCAGCCGTTTTTTAACGTAATAAAGTACCAGCTTTCGTATGCTTTATTATCCGAATCGGGAAACCATTATTATTATACGTCAACGTTGTTAAAAATTACGAATAATAATAACGAACGTCCGTCAGTACTGATATATACGATTATGATAACCTACCGTTTTTTAAAGGCATCCTTTAAAAGGATAAACTTCCCAAAGGCTTTACCGAAAACGAAAGTGTTTTCCCCCATACTTTCCATCATTCCGATCTCGTCTACGTTATATCGATTCCCCTACTTAATAGCTTTAACCTCTGGCAAAGCGAAGCGCCCGAATAAAACGTTAGTAAAGGCCGGGAAAGCGCCATTTAAACGCTTATAATCGATCGTCGTGCCTTTAAAAGTTCGTATTTCAGGATGGCGACGCAAAAATCGGGCTACCCAACCTTTCCCTAAACGTTCGGGGTTGCCGTTGTTAATCAAAAGGCGCTATACGTATAAGCGAAATCGCAAATAAGGTAGCGCATAACTTAACTGACCTTATACGATAACCCAATAAGCTAAAGCTTCTTCCTGAATTCGTAATAGCTTTTAACGAACCTTATGAACCTTTTCTTTCGTCGGTACGCCTTCGATACGGCGTATTATATATCATCTGTCGACCTGGTATCCTTTAAAGGTTGAACGTAAAGATCTTTTACGTTTTACCTCGTCAATCGCTTGCGCCGTACGGAATTAAGCTGAAAGCTGCATATCGTTCGAAAAAGCAGATTCTGGTAAATAAGAAGATAATTTTTTCAATTTTCTGAAGCGTTGTTAAGAAGTCTTTTATAAGGAAAGAAATCAGTAAGTGGATCAACGCGCAACACGGGTGTGGGATAGCGCGTTGATGGGGTGGAGCGTTGGTGGGGGGGTCGCCTTACCCTATTTATTAAGCAAGTTTCTGTTATTTACGAATATATCGTAAGATAAGATCGATATACTAAAGAGACTAAATATTTGCGATAATTATTATACGTTAATTAAAGATATAACCAGGTTATTAGAGGCAGTTAAAATAACCGCATCGCTTTTTTATAATAATAAAACTTTAATCAGAAAAAGTTACGCTTGACGGCTAGGTGTAATAAGATAATACCGTATTTTAGTACGATAACTTTAATATTTCGGATTATGTTCGTAATATAACGTTTCGATACAGTTTCGTTATACGTAATATGATTACCCTTTTTGCCCGTTGTTATAACGTACCTTTAAAAAAAGGTTAAAATAATTTATATTCCGTTTTAATTAAGATTATCCGGTATTTCTTCTCTGTTTTTATTAATACGTTATATCAACGAAATACGTATAAGTTTTCAAGTTTTTCCAAGTTAAAATATATACTGAATTATAAACGCCATTCGATTTCATTAAATCAATTAACGAAGATAAAGGCACGATCGACGGTACTTATAGCGTTTATCGAAAAAAAATTTTAAAACTTATGCGGTTTTAAAGAAAAATAATTTGTCGATTTTCGAAACGTTTTTGTTTTTATCTATAAAGAATAAAAAATAACCAGTAATATGCGGAAAATACAAATCAATCAAGCTAAAGCAACCGATTTATATAATAAAAAACTGTAATTTCTTTCCGTTTCTGCTTTATTCTATATATAAATAAACTTTCTACTTATATTTGTATATATTTATTAGCCTAACAATATTAACGGGACGCATATAATATAAGTTATCTTAAAATCGGATTATTAAATCTTAAATAAAATAACGCAATTATATCAAAAATTACCGATGATTTACTCATTCGAACGCTTTGTTCTTCATATATATTATGCTTATATATTTGCGTTATTTCTGTAAAGATTACGCGTTTAATACGAACTATTAATAAAAAAAGCGTCTAACATATAGCAAGTTACTAGAAATACCTTAATCGAAAGTTTTTTTTTAAACGACTAGCTTACCGAATTTATGAAATATATGTACTTCCGGTTAGCCGTTGCCGAGCTCGAAAATATCGCGTATAATATGGTTTCTAAGTATCTTCATCGAGCTAAAAAAAAAAAATGAAAAAAAAAGTTATCGTAAGGTTCTAATTAAAACGCTTTAATAAATAAAGGTTTACTTAACAGAAATCTTTTATCTTTTCTTTCTAATAATATGTTATTTACTAATATACGTAACTTAACTAATAGTTCGCAAATATTTTATTGTTTAACCCACGAATATAACATACATATATTACTTTTCATAATTATACATTGCTTTTAAGTGGCTTTGTATAAGCTTGCTAACGGTAATTATGGTAAATGCCGTTTCGTGCGCAGCGTGCTGCTGCCGCCCGTGCCCGGGCCGTTCGTGTCGAGCGCCTGGCCGCTAAGCGCGCCCCCGCCGACGGTGTCGCCGTCGCCGCCGAGCCCGAGTTTGAGCCCGAGTTTGAGCTCGAGCCTAAACGCAAAAGCACCTCTACGCCTGCGGCTTCCGCTGCCCTTACAACCTCCGCGCGTTTACCGCGCCAGCGTTCCGCGCAGAGCGCTCGCTGCGCCGAGCTGTACCTCGATTGCTTATATTCCGCGTTCGCCGGGCGCTTTAACGGGCTATGTTACGACGCTGCTATAGGCAGCCGTTGTTAACGTTATACTTCCGAGCATATTTATACTTCGGTGTTACATATTTTCTCTGCTTCCAGAAAGGTTTTCCTTTTATTAACTGCTAATTACAGCCCTGCCCTTATCCGCGCCGTTGCCGTAAGCTTTGTAAAAACGTTCGAAAACGATGATTTTTACCGTATATGTTTTGCTTACTCCTTGTTCCTATGCTTTGAGAAAGGTGCTAACCGTAATTATAAAAAGTAACCCGCTTTTGTACGGCCGTTAGTATGCTTTTAAAAGGAAAAAAAGGAAAAGAAAAGCAAGGGGAATAGTAATAGCAGTAGGAGCAGCAGGCCGCGCCTGCCGGTAGCTTATCTCACTAAAATTAGGCCGCATTTTTGAGATTGGAGCTGCGCCGTGAGCGCAGCCGTAGCTAGCGCTTTTGATCAAAAAGTAGCTACAAGGGTTAGATGTATCAACTAAACCTTTTTAAGAAGAAGGCCCACAAAAATAACAAAACTTTAAGAATAAGCCCTATTAGCAAGTTGTGATTTTTTAGCTTCGTTTTGCATATTTTTATACAAATCTTTAAAAATTATTAATGCAAGGTCGAATTAGTTTAGGCCTGATTTTCCAGGCTGAGCTAAATACACAGAAAATCATTACACGATGTAATTTGTACGACAAATACTATATCTAGTATCTTCGAACACGATAACTAATTAATAATTTTCACGGTTAGGATAGATTGATACCTTAGTTCTATAGAGCCTTATTTTAAAGCTGACTGCTGGACCTCTGTAAGCACACAGTTTTTCGACTGATGTCGGCTTGGGAGGCTTATATACGTCGTTGCTGATAAGCTTCGGCCTTAATAAACCTTATACCCGCTGACTTTACGGTTCGGCAGAGTTAATATAACTTAGAAAATGTTAAGCTTTGCGTAATAAATCTTAAAAGTAAACCTTAAAGGCAAATCTTAACGGTAAACCTTAACTACGTATAAAAAGCTAGCATCCTTCCAAGCTTTCGTTAGTCTTATTCGATCGTCCCTACAGCTTTTCGAATTACCCAAGATAATATGCCGCGCAAGTCCGAATATGCGATACCGATAATCCGGAACCGCAGGATTTTTACCGAAATTGTTTTATTAAGGGTGCGCAATTCCTACCAAATTACTGGACGAGCTAAAACTATCGATACTACTGTCGACCCAAAAAAATTTCTCAAGAAAATCGATTTCGGTTTTTAATTTTCGAATACGAGTTGATTCAAAAAAGTAAGGGTAATAGATTTTTTCAAAAGTGTATGCCGAAAAATATGACGTCTATAACGGAACTAGTGGCGAAACTGGAAAGAGAAAACAGTAACCGGCTTAACAACTTCGAAGTTTAGATTTTGAAACGATATATACTGAATTGGGACAGGGAGACTCAGTTCCGATCAAAGCATCTTTGATGGGCGGGTCACGATAGAATAGCCGAGTGTAGCGGTAATGAAGGCAAATAAAAACATTGTATTTGGGTCCGATTTAAATCAGATTAGAAATAAGTGAATAAATAGACGATAATTAGTGATGAACATATTTCGGGGTTGCGCCCGGCGAAAAGAACTCCTAGAAATATATATATAAAGCTGACTAATTAATTAGCTAAGCCATGCCCCTTAGCTCGGCACCCTGTACTATTTCAACATTTTTTTTTTCGAAATAAGATTATCCTTAATTTATCTTGAAAAATAAATAAAAACATAACGCAACTAACTTTTAACGTTATAAATTATACATAAAATCTATTAATTAATCTGATTAACGCTTGCGCGGTTTATTTTCCATTATTTTTAACTTAGGACTTTATCTTCGACGTTTGGCCAAATCTTTTTTTTGCTTGGCCCTTTCCTGCTTCTTTTAAGCCCTGTCCTTTGGTTTTTCTGTATTAATCAGAAATTTGTACTTAGCTTAGCTAGGCCATCCTTGTAGGAAGTATAATTTTGGTTTTTGCCCTGTATCCTCGAATGTATCTTCCACTTATTTGTACGGCGTAACATATTAACCCTATACTATTGCCATTACTCGCTAATTACCAACTTTCGATCGAGGCTTGTACTTTATTTCGAATGGTAATTTCGTAGGTGTTAAATTAGGACGTATAGCTTTAAATATTAATGGGCTAGTTTGAATTAATAGGGAAAAAGGTATTAATATCGGAGATAGTCGTACGGATAATTATAAAGATTAATCAGGACGTTACTTTTGTTTACGTCGTTTACCATAAAGTGGTCGGGTAAATTAATTAAAATTTAGCTTATCGTTATCTTTTTTAGTTAATAAGGACGGGGGGTTTTTAAGTTAATTTTTTACGTTTTTTTTAACGTTTTCCGTTTTTGGTTTTAGGCCCAGAAATCCTTTAATTATATCGAGAATTTTATTTTTTATTTGATATTTGCCAAATCTTTTCGTTTTGGTTATAATTTGGTTTCCTTATTTTGCAGGGTCGCGGTAAATAATGTAAAAGATATAAGCAATTTACAGTCCGTAAATATAATGTTTAATTTAAATAAGCATTCTGACGATTATTATACGGGTAGGCGGATTGTTAAATCTTAATTTTTTTTATGCTTTTCGGTATAGCTAAAGTAGCAATTAAGTACGATTCTCGGTAATATAAGTATCGAATATTAGCAACAAACGCTTTAATCGATTATGTAATATATTAATCCAATACCTTATAAAACCTTTATTAATCGGGATTTTAGTTTAGGCGATAAATTATATATATTTTAGGTTATTATTATTAATCGCTTTTTAGGTTTTACTAGGAAATAGTTTAAATATGCTATGTAAAATTATTCGTTTAGTTTTTGGGATAACGGCGATAATTCTTAAAGGTACGTTTTAGGCGATTATTTGGATAAAGGTAATAACATTTTCGGAACGTAAGTAAGTTTTATCTTAAACGATTATAATAGTTTGCTATAGTAATTTAGTTATTTCGTTATATTACGGTTTTGTTAATTAGTATAATAACGGATTAATGCTTTTTTATAAACGTTAATTATTAATGTCCTTCAGGTATATAGGAATAAGCCGATTAAAACGAATTTAAGGTACAACTTTTTTTAAAAAGTAAGGGGTAAAACTATTATTATGCATTTTTTTAAGGAATTGTACTATATTATCGTTTTCCTATACGGGTATATTAATTAATCGTAATAGCTTTTTAAAATCCGAAATATTTAACTTTTTAAAACTTTTACCTTTATTTTGCATAATACGTTTCTTAAATTACGACATAATAATTAAGGATGTATTAATTAATATATTTAAGTATAGTATTAAGTAATTTAAGGATAATAATAATAACTGGAGATAATATATAATATATATATATATAAATATATTTATATAAATATAAATATTTTGTAAATATTAAAGTATAATTATTATATAAATGCAGGAATTTGCCAAAATTTGCTAATAACTTATGCATTTAATTAATTAAGTATATTTAAGGCCTATATACCGAATTTTTGCAGATAAAAAGTATACGCTGAAAAAATCTTAGAAAATTTTATCCGAAGTTATATAAATAAATGCTTTCGTCGTCGCTCTTTTTAATTGGGTATATATATACGTTTTTCGCCCCTATATTTCTTTTGCAACTTTTTTGTAATACTACTTTAACTTTTTCCTTTAAACCTAATATATATCCAAACATATATATAATTATTTTTATTACATTAATTAATACTATTATAAGTTTTCGGCAGCTATTAGATCTACGTAATCCCTAAGGTTTTTACGGAAAGGTAAATCCAGATAATTTTGTTTTTGTTATAAGAAAATCGTTTATTAAGAAAAAATCCGGTTTAAGTAATAAGCCTTTAAATTTTGGTATTAAGAAATCTGTTAACCCTAAGATTAAGGCTAATATCAAGAAGCTGGACCAAATTTTTAATCATCGTCGTAGAATTTTAGCGGTATCAAATTCGTCCATATTTTCCAAATTATTAACCCGTCGTATCGATAAGCTTTTAAACAGTATTCGAGATTTAAAATCTTTATTTAATCTTAATAACGTTCGCAAATTATAAAACCCAATATATCGTCAAGTACCCATTTTTAACCTTACTTCCACCTTTTAATATAAATTCCGTAATATAAATCCTAATTAGGATATTTTATTACTAAAAATACCGGTTATAGATAATCCGCTATTTCTAAAACCTTACCGATACGATATGTACTTTTATTAATAAAGGTAGCTAAAATACTTCCAAGGCCTAATCCAATCCTTGGTATCGTTGAACAGATAATCGGTGGTCGGCGATCAGTGACACTTGTACCTATACCCATTAACCTGCCGATACCCAATAGAAGTTCATTCGCCAGGTCTTTATCAACGGCTTCGACAATCCCAGCACGTCGGGCAAATCCTCGGATCACTAATCGGGTCCTTAGGCTATTTATTAATATCGGGGCGTTACGTTTTCTTCGTATTTATCTCGATAATAATTAAAACGTAGCCAAATGCTAGAATAAAAATAATATTATATACCATATTACACTTAAATATATCAAAATAAATACTTAAGCTTTTTCGTAATATCGTTAATAAAATCCGTTAATTAATACAAATATTCGGAGTTATATTTATCAGCGTTATCGGTAATCCAGTTATTAATCGGTATTTATAATAACAAATCGAAAGTAAAAACTTTTAAACAACCGCAAATACCTAATTTAATATAATTAAGTACTTCCAGTTAATAAAAAACTTAATAACTTATCCAATATACGTCGAAATCTGTCGGGTTAATCCTTTAAGTTATTTTATAACTACTTTTGCTAAAAATTTTAAATACGTTACTAGTTTATTTATTTAAGCATTCGGTATACCTTACCTAATACCTTATACACTTTGCGAAAAACGATATATAATATCGGAACATTTTAATTAATACGGAATATACTTATTCTTTAAATACTGGTCGATTCCTGGTTTTTTTAACAAAACTTATAATAATTATATCGGATTTATCGAAAAGCATAATTATACCTTCCGGAATAAACGGTTTAAAATATTTAAAGCCAGCTTTTTACGATCGCTATAAATTAAAAAGGATATTCGTACAAATACTTATCTTATTATTAAGATATACGATAAGGATTAACTTCGGAATAAAATAAAAAAACATATTACTAATCCCCGGTTCCGGGCAAATATAACGGAACGTATTAATTATAAGTAAAACATAATAATTATCGTATAAAGTATTAATAAGCAAAATAATAAAAAAATTTATAAAAGCTTAAAGGAATTTAAAAGAAACTATTATACTTTAATTTCTCGCAATTAATCGCGTTAATCTTTTCCGTTTTCTTAATCGGGTCGTCTTTATTATATCGCCATCGTCGATAACCGTATAACCTTTAAATCGGCTATTTAATATTTATACCTTAATATTTATTTTTATAAGTTTTAAAGCTTTAAGCTGTTAATTTTTAAATAACTCGATATTCGCAACTTTTATAATATCCGATATCGTATCGTCGCTTTAATTAACAAAAGGTTTCGTTTAGTCGTTTTTTTATAAATTAATCGGGTTTTAATATTCTTTTTTATTTTTTATAAATTACTTTAATTTATTAATAAGAAAAATACCTTATAACTTCGTTTTATTAATTTCTTTTAAATAGTAAATACTTAAACCAATAATATTATTAATTAAATACGGACTAATTTAACGGTACTTTAATTTTATATTTTTGGACATATTTAAATATCGTAACGTATTATATAATGATACCAAGTTATTTACTTTTAAAGGTTTATTTTTTATCTTATTTTTATCCTTTTTATTCGCTAATCTGGCTGCTTTACGGCGTTATTTAGCGATTACTTTGGTAACCTTGGCTACGTCTTTAGCTTTCCTTTTTAGGAGCCGAATTTTTTACGTAATCAAATTTTTTTTCGGCGTATTTAGGTTCCAAGTTATAATTTTCCATATCGGCAGAACTGTTTCGATCGGTAAAAGCGCTTTTTATCCGTATAGCAGTTTATAAGGGCTAAAGCTATAACTTTTCATAATGGTATTATCGGCGAAGATTATCTTAAGCAAAAGCTTAACCCATTCTTTGCCAATTCCATTCGTCGCTTTTATTAAGGCTTTAGCAATCGGGATATATCCTTTTTCGATAAGGCTTTATTACCAGGCTACATACGCGGCATTAATTTTCTTCTTAATCCTTAATGTTTCGTAGGCTTTAATAACCTTGCCCTTATTCTTTAAATTTCCGTTAATTTTAATTTTAATCGGAATACCATATCGATAAAAAACGTATTTATTTAAGAACTTTTTAATCGTTGTTAATATAATTAATCGCAAAGTTTTAACTTTTAAATAATCGGATAATTCGTACTTAACTTCGACCGTAACTTTATAACTATCGTTATTTGGTATAAACTAAATATCGATTACTTAAATGATAATTATATTAATCGGCTGCAAAAATTCATAACCTTTTTCGAAACGTCGATCGGCTACTTTTTAGCATTTAATATACGCAAGCATTACCTTTCGAACATAACCAAACATATTACGTTAATAATATAAAGCTATTATGCGACAATAAATCGAATTTCGCCTTTTATAGTTATAATTTTTATAACATTACTTAATTACTATAAATCGCTTTTATTCGGTATTAACCATTCGCCGGCTACCGTATCTCTTATTTGCTTTACGCCAAAAAATACCGTTTTAAACAAAATAATTTAACGCTTCGAATTTAAAAGCATTTTTTTTCTTAAAATATTATCGAACCGATTAAGGAAATTTAATATCGTTAAAAACCTAACGTATTTTTATAACTTTTTAAATTAATTCCTAATAAAAGGTTCTTATTACCGATCCGTATTAATAAATATAAATGTTATACTAATTAAAATAAAGTTAAACCGAATAACATTAAATTAAATATTAATAAAATTATCGACTTTTCCCTTTTATTAATCGTTTAACGCGTTAAAAACTTTAAATAACTTTCGGAATAAACCGTCCGTTATTATATTTTTCTTACCGGAAATATATTTAATTTCGAAATTAAATATCTTTATTTAAATAACTTAACGAATAATTATAATTTTAAGTAAAAAGCTTAAGGAATTATTAATTTAAGCTACTAGCACTTTAACGTTAATTTCCAATACGAATCGAATTTTATAAATATAATTCCGAAATCTTTTCAAATTTTTAAAAATAACTTAATATTCCAATTTGCTAACGTCGTAATTCAGCTTAATACCCTTTTAAATATTATTTTTAAAACGTACGGGATATTTTACTTTATTAATTAATTAACCGAAAATACCTTTAAAGTTTTTTTTACTTACGTTTATCCTTATAATAATTTTTCCGGTATTAAGGTTATAATTTAAAATAATTAAAGTCGGGGCAGTAATAATCGCTTTTTTAACGCTTTTTATTACGTAATCCTAACCGGGGCCTTAAATAAAAACTTAATTTTTCCGAAACAGGCAGGTAAAAAGTTTTATCTTAATGGCGAACTACGTAATAAATATTCGATAATAAACGATAATACTTAAAAAAGCTTTAACTTTCGAAACGTTCTTGTAAAATTGGATTTTTAAAATCTTTTTTACCTTAGCTATATCTGGTCGCCGCCTATTCGTTCCGTAAATAAATCCGATTATAACAATTATTTTTTAATATTATTAAAAAATTTTTATATTAATCGTCGTACCAGTAAGCTTATAGTTGAAAAAGGTCTTATCTATGTTAACGATATGCTTATAAACGAATCGCCGAATTCCTAGAAAAGTCTTTTCGTTGCTATATTTAATTTTTAAGCTTTTAATCCTAACGTTATTAACGAATGGCCGGGCTACTTCGGGTATTAAATCGTTTAAAATCTTTTTAACTATATGGCAAAAATAAGCTATAAAATTGGTAAACCCTTAAAATATAATGCTATACCTTAAAAGTTTTAACGGTATTACGAAAATAGTAAAATCTTTATTAACTAAAGCCAAAATAACTTGATCGTAATTTAAAAAAAAAATCCATTAAGGTAATTAATAAATATATAGCAAAATCCGTAAAGAATTCGTTATAATTATCCGGCATAAAGGTATTTCGCAAAATAACAGCATTTAATTTGGTCGTTAAATTAATTAATCGGAATTTATTATCCTTTTTTTCGATTAAGAACTAAGCATTTTTATATATTACATAAAATTATTCGAAAATACCTTGCTAAATACGTACTTTTAATATTTCGATTAATTTATTTTTAATACTCGCCGGTATTGTTATGCCCTTAGCTTATTATGCCTTATAAAAAATCGTTCGAATTTTATAATTTGATATATTACTTGATTTAATTCTGCTACATTTTTTCTAATCCTAGGCTAAAGCAGCTTTTTTACGAAAAAAAATCTTCTTAAAAAAGGTTTTCTTTTCGGAGGTAAATTTATTTCCTAACTGATTAAGAACTTCGTCGGCGCGTTTTTTAATAAGTTAAGTTTTTCGGGGCATGCTAGTAAATTTAAGGAATAAAGCAGTTAAAAGTATACCAGGTTTATCGGGCTTTTCGTTATTTTAATTAATAACTTATTAAACTTTTTCGAATTCCTTAACCTTTTAATTCGGGTTTTTAAAGGGTACTAATTTATTAAAGGGTGCATCGTCGATAGGAATTACTTTTTTCCACTTAGGTTTAAATATCGTATTAATTTAAACGGTCCGATTATTGTTAATTTTTTATTATATTTCGTTTTATAGTATTCTATATAAAGCATATGCTAATTTTTCGTCGTTAAACTAGCTTAAAATTTTATTTCCGGGTTTTAGCTTATTATTAATAATTTTTTTAATAATTCGCGCGTTTTAATTAATACATATATTATTAATCGAAAAAATATAAAGGTTTATAACGTACTTTTTTATTTTTTCGTTTATAAACCTACTTTTATTAATAAAACGGTTTATTAATTTACCGGCTACTTTTTTTTTAGTTTTTTATAAGTACGAATATTATACATAATACGTTTTATAAAAACTAAAAAAATAATAATTTTCGACGGGCCAAACTTTAAAATTCCTTCCATTACGTTTAGGTTCATATTAAGCATTATTTTCGATTTAATTATAAAATTAAGTTCCAAAATTAATAATTACGTAACGTAATAATTATTAACGACAAATATTAAAATAATAATTAATCGGCCAACTAGTTAAACGAAAACTTCGATTATATCTTCGAACGGAATCCTTTTTTAAAAATTAAAGCTTAAAAATAATACGCGGGTTTATTATATAACCAATTTATATCGCTTAACGTATAACGTAATTATAACGCTTAATTCGGCTTTAATATCGATAATTTTATTAATTAAATCTTCGTTATTTTCGTAATTTACTTTAACTGTTAATTTAAATAAAGGGGTAATATATTTAATTAAATTGCATTACTAAATTAACAGAACTTTGGTTTCCTTTTAACTTTTTACCTTATAATCGATATTTATAATAAAAATCTTAATAGGTTTTTTTGCTTCTGGAATTTCTAATCCTTACATTTTAACTTCGGTTATTTTAATCGTTTCCTTATTTTTACGATTAAATACCTTTAGAATTTTGGCGGCCATGATATTCTTAAAAACTTTTCCAAAATCTAGGCAAACTTCGATTAATTCGGACCAAATAATTTTAAACTTTCTTTTAAAATTTTCCCGGATTTTCTTTTTCCAAAATTTAATTATATGCTTATCGATTAAGTTTTTATAAGTAAAGGTATTATCCGTTTAAATTTTATCGTTTGCTTAAAAAATATTAATTTTTATTTAAAAAATATTATTTATTTAAGCGCCGACTTTTATATTATAAAACGTAAATCCTTGGTATATTAATTTGTCGTTATTAATTTCGTACTTAATTTTATTCCTTTTTATATTTTTAAATTCGTTTCCGTTATTCCTGGAACGTTTTGCTATTATAACGTTAATAAGTATAATCGGTTAATCAAAATCGTCGATTTTTAACACTTTAATTTTTTTCAAATGGCGGGTATTTTTGCTTTCGACGGGGTTATTCCATAGCTATTTACGTAACGGTACTTCTTTATAAAATAACTTTCCGTTATAATCGACGAAATGGATTATATTAATTTCGGTTATTTTATTTTAATTAATATTAAGCTTTTATCGATTCGGTTTTAAAATCGTAATATATTTTTAAAGTTTAGTTAAATTATTAATATCCGGGTTAAAGTTAATTAATTAATTATTTACGCCCTTAAAAATGTCGTTTCGCCGATTAAAATATCGCATTTTTTCCTTAAATCGGCCAGGGAAAGCTGGCGAACTATAGATTTATTTTAAAATCTTTTTTCAAATTAAAATCTGTTATTCGATCGCTTAATTTTTCAAAACTTGAAAAAATTAAATTATGCTTAACGTTACTTCATTTTCCGGGGGTTTAAAGAAAATAATATATTTATCGTCGGCGAGTAAGTTTTAGTACGGTAATTTCTATATTAAAAAATAAACGGTATTTTTACATAATATATTCTGGCATTAGGTAAAATTAACAAATACCTTAATTAAAGTTATTAAGGCGTTTACTTTAACCTTAATAACCTTTACGGTAACCTTTTCGGTTTTAATATTTATTTCGTTTACGGTAAAAATTTAATCGATTATAATTATCCGTTTAGAAATTAACTATATTAATTAATAAATTAATATTATAATTATATACTTAAGGTACTTTTTATCTTAGTAAAGCGTAATATTATAATATTTAAGTTATTTTTCGGTTACGTATTTTTTTTTAAAAAGCTTTTAAGTTTTGAATTTATCGGGCTTATACGATCTTTAAGTTTTATAACGTATTTGTAATTTTTAATACTTAATTAATACGGTTAAATAATTTTGGTTACGGTTAAAAGTTTTTTAATCGTTATTATTTAAGTTATTTAATCGCATTAAACCGCTTTTTTTTTTCTTAATTAATATCGAAACGGATACTTTTTTATTATCGTTTACGTTTTTTATATTTAAAAAATTTACCTTATTTAAAACTTAATCTTTAATTAATGTCGATATATTATTATAACTGGTTACGTACAGGTTTTTTAATTTTATGGACGAATTATTAAAAACTTTTTCGAAATAATTAACGGATAACTTTTTTAGTAAGCTTTTAATATATTCGTCCTTAATAATTATTTTATTTTTTTATTTAACTTTTTCCAAAATATTTTTTATTTTAATAATATACTTTAAACAATATTTATAAACATAATTAAAAATACCGCGTTAAGCTTATTTTATCAAAATCCTTAATCGATTTTTAACGGTTTGAATTTGCTTTAAGTTTTATAGCTTAAAGGTTTTTAAGATACGTTTAAACGTTTCGTTTTCTTAAGTTGCATTATTAAATACAGCTTTAATCCGGTTTTTTATAAAGGGGTTATTAATTTAATAAGGTAATTCGGCAATTATTTTAAATTTTTTAAGCTTATATTTCGTAAATAATTTGTTAATTTCTTTAAGTTAATCGGTAATTTTAATTTTTAAAAAACGAAAATCTGGAAAGGCCGATAAATTTGGAAAAATTATAAAAAACGAAAACTTATTTATAATATTAATAAGGAAATCATAATTAAATTAATTAATAAGTTTAAAAGATATAACATCCGGTATAAGCATTTTTAATTTTATAAATAACTTTAAATTTTGGGCTAATATAATATTTCGTTTTTGCGGTAAGTTAATAACGATTTTTAAATTCGTTTAGGTAATCGTATTTTTAATTAACTTTAAAAATTTAATCGGATTGTTAATATTTTAAGGTTTAAGTTCGTTAAGTTTATTATCGTAAAAGTTTTTTGTTAATCGGTATTAAGCGGTCGTATTTAAAGCAAAATTTTAACTTTTCGTAAGGTTAAGGAAGTTCGGTATTAGTAATAATCCGTATTATAAATAAATTTAAGTAACAATTTTAAAAAGCTTTAACGGGTTTTTAAAAAATTTATTAAAATTTATTTTAAATTAATTAATATTATTAATTTTTAAATTACTTAAATTTCAAAATGCTACTTTAAATAAAATATATTTTCCTTTTTTTTTCGGATTTAAAAAGTAAATAACTTCCTTTTTTTATTATCCGTCCGAATAATTTTATTTTAATTATTATTATGTCGCTAGTTATTTAATTATACCTTTTTTAACTTATTAATTAATATTTTTATTGTTAATTTAAGCGTTATAATATTTAAGCTTAATAAAAAAAATAAATCTTAAATAATACCGCCTAATAATAACCAAATTTAATATTATCCGATTAACGTTAAAAAGATTTAAAATATATTTTGTAACGTTTTTTTCTTAATTTTTATATTATATTAAGGAACGTTATTCCTTTTTCGATATTTTTTTTTCGTATGCAAAATAAATAATTTTATAACTTTATTCCTTTTTCTGCTCGTATTTGTTATTTTATCCATATCGTTAATTTTATCGTTATTACATTTATTTTAATTAATTTAAATCCTAATAGCTACGTCGCCAGCGACGTAATTTTAATTTTTTCAACCTTTATTAATTAAATTTTATAATCTATTTTACTACGTAATTTTTTTATTAATACGTATAGTATTTTAAATAGCGTAATCGGTCCAGAACTTAGGTAATTAATTTATATTTCAAAACCGGTCGCCTATATACGTTCGTATTTTTTCACCATCGTCCGAATAAAGTTATTTTCGTAATAAAGCTTTAATTTAATAGCTTTTTTTTATTAATCGTATAAAAAGTTGCGTTTTTGTTATAATTGCGGTCGTTAATTACATGCTGCTTAAATTATTATATCCGTAGTTATTGTCGTAATCGTATTCGAATTTAAATGCATTTAATTAAAATTTCGTCCTTTTTAATTTTTTCGACTTATTAATCGAAAATTAAGGTCCGTCGGCAGCTAACAAAAGTTAATATCCTTTCCTTAGCAATTACTTAAATTGGAACAGGGAAATTTAATTCCGATTAAAATATCTTTAATAGGCGGGTTACGATAAAATAGCCGAGTATAACGGTAATGAAAGTAAATAAAAACACTGTATTTAGGTCAGAGTTGAATCAGACTAAAGATAAATGAATAAGTAGACGATAATCAGTGATGAACATGTCTCGGGGTTGCGCCCGGCGAAAAGAGCTCCTAGAAATACACATATGGAGCTGACTAACTGATCAGCCAAGCCATGCCCCCTGGCTCGGCACCCTGCACCATTTCAATACTGGAAAACTACAAGCGATGGTTTGCCCGGCTGCTCCGGATTGCGAAAATTGTCCAGAATTTCGACAAGGATCGACGTAGATAAAAATGGAACAAGACAATCTGCGAAAGGGATGGATTTAGTAAAACTTTGAAATTCAGGTAGCAATCTATCTAACGGAAGGCCAGAGGGCGTATATGGCAATAATTTCTAGTAGGTTATTAGCTCAATACAGAAGGAGCTAGCGCTAAAAGCCCACTAAAGCTCTACTGAAGCTCCACTGAAGCTCTACTGAAGCTCCACTAAGTTGCGCTACTTTACAGAAACGCGGTTGTGAAGAATGTTAACGTCAACGATATTGCTATCTTTTTTTTCCGCTCACCACCCCGTTTTCTCTTAATTTTTAATGCGAAATTAAAGCAAAATGAGACGGAAACGGAAAGCTGCAGACGCTGAAATAAAATCACAAACTCTTGCGGTAAAGCTAAGGCCCGATTCGTATAAAGAAGACCCTACAAATCCAGTTACCTTCCGCCCTAACGCGCCTCCTAATCCGTCACTTAGGATTTATTTTGAGCCATTAATTATCGATAAACGTAAGACTAAAGTAAGGCCGTTGCCACCTACTGTGTTAAAGTTATTTCTTATCTTGGTACCACGCTAGCTAGTTAAGAAATAGATATAATGGACTAATAACTTCGAACCCTAATAAAACGAGGAAAGGCTACAGGCCCGAGATCATTTATAATACGATACGTATATTAAAAAAACTATATCTGTTCTTCTTTACTCAGATTTATATATAATCATAAAAAAAAGTCGATTAACGCATACTGGATAAGTTCGGACTTTTCCCTAGATCACTCGATTATTAGCTTGTTTTCGCGCAATCGATTGCAAGCTATCTATCGAAGGTTTCGAGTCTGGGATTACGAACGTCAACCTAGGTCACCTTTCGAACACTATAATAAATAAGCAGAATAAATACAACTAAAAACCCTTAAGCTTTATATTCCAAGGTTGAATATCGCTATAGATAAGTATATTGTAAAATACAACGAGAAATCGCTTTATAACATTACGATCCCGAATAAAGCCGAAAGTACGGGCTTCAAGGCCTAGATTACGGCTTATTACGGGTTATTTCTGATATAAACAGGCTATTATCCAGGCAAAGGTGGCAATCTTGCTAACGTTTTACGGGCGAAGGGAAAGAAAATCGACAAAAAAGATAATAATATATTAAATCCAATTCAGCGTATAATTACTTTTCTTATAGATAAACTCAAAAATATTTACAATCTTCCGTATTATATATTCTTCGATAACTTTTTCTTTTCGCTACAACTATGTTTGCAACTACGCGAAAAAGATTTAGCAGTAACAGGTACCGCCCGAAAAAAAAAGCGGAATAACGAAACAGCTCGTTAACCTAAAAAAAATAAAAGGCGTTGCTTTGCTTTATAATCAAACGATAAAATTTCTAACGCCTAATAATAAGGTAAGCCAAATCGCTTAAGCTAATAATACGATTGCTTTATTCCTTAGCATTAGGAGGACGGCAAAAAAACGGATCTTATCAGTTCGAAAAAACCGAAAGCAGGAAATAAGTATAGATCTTTTGCACGTAATTTCTTTAGAAATTAAGTTCAAAAACGGTTATAATACCTCAAGTTGCTTATAAATATAACCTTAATATAAACAGCGTTAATTTCGGTAATTAACGAAAGTCGAAATTCAAATAAGATTACAACCTTCGGCGCAACACAACGCAAATCTTCATATATAACTTTCTGCTTTATATCATCGTTAATAACCGCTTCCTTTTAAAAATATAAAATAATTTATTTAAAAAGTTATCAGAGATATTTTACGGAAACGTTGCGCCTTCCGCAAAGCAGTTATTACTAAAGGCATTCGACATTTCGAATCACTTTTTAACGGTCGGCAGAAAACTTTAAAAAGCTCCTCTCGTACGGGCAATATAAGAATCTCTCTTAATATGCACTACAAAGTCTTAAAGAAGTCCGTTTCAAGGTATTAGGCTTATCTTGGCTATTTTTATCGTAGTACGCGGCGAGTAGGGCTTCAAGTTACAGGTAATAATGCTGTGAATCGGCAGCTAGCCCGATGGACAACGCGTCGTTGCGTCGAATGCAATGTTGCGATTTGTAACAATGACCGGTGTTAGTACTTGTATCATAATGCAAAATAGGTGTGGCTAAAGGTAGCTTTTCCTACGGAAGCTAATTGGGTCAGTGTGGGCGAATAAAAAAAAGTGCAACCCACCTTTAGAAAATTGTTGCGGTTAACGCCCTTTGGCCTTTCGTTAGAAACTTTTATCTAATTTTGATTACACGGTCACGTCTTTTTTAGGAGGATCAAAAATTATTAATACGAACTTATTAAATATAACTTTAATTGAACGTTACCCATCTTGCAATTAGGAAAAATTAATACAAAATTATAATCTTTATCTCCCTATATCTATTGAATTCTAATTAAAACGACAGTAATAGTACAAGTTCGAAAGATAGCTAAAAATCTCGTTTTATATATAGTATAACCCTTTACCACTTTTAGTCCAGCACGACAATAACATAACTCTATAAGCCAAATAATATAAGGCTTAAGATCGCCTATAACAAGCTCCGAAGTATATTTTCTTCTTAACCAGCTGAATGCGGGCGACGTATTAAAATGTTTGGTGTAAATATTTTAAACATTCGATAGCTTAACCCTTTAAAGCGAAACGTTTATCTTTATCGATATTTTTACTGGTCTTTTACTGATATAAACGTAATTAACCTATATGTTAACGTTAAATATACCGCCGACAACCTTACGAAAATTCTACGCCGTCGGTTTGTTCGCTTTATATTAGGCGTTATACTTGACGGGTAAGGCTGTGTTTTACAGAAAAAATAAGTAAATACGGCATATAATCTGGTTTTCGGAAAACTTAATATTTTTTATTAGAATAACGCACCCCGCCACCGAGTCGCGCGTTTCTAGGCACCTCGCAACAATAAATTCAAATAACTTAACAACAATATATCGCATTAATTAAAATCAATCGGATTCTTCTTCGCTAAACGTATTTATAATTTTTACACAAGTATGCGCATTATGTCTAGGTTTGTCGCAGACGCCACATTTCCGTTCCTTGGTTTTAACTTTCTTACGACGATTGCCTTTAGCAGCTATTAGCTGCATTTTTTTACCATTCTCTTCTTTTCAAGCCAAAAAAGCTTATCCCTTTTATATAGTAAATGTTCTTTCTTTTTAAAAACGTTTATTTTTGGTCCTGCAACGTTTACTTAAGATATAGTTCGTTTCGCTTAATTAGGCAGCTTTTTTTCGAAGATAAATATTTTCGTATAGAATTAATAAGTAACTTTTGGTTAAAAGATAAACCGGTTTAACCGTTTTAGTTAACGAGCTATCTTGTTAGTTTTTAATTTTCTTTTACAAATAACGTAATTATTACGTTATGTTTTTAATATTTCTAAGGGTTTTCGCAGGCGGGGAACGAATAGAACCGGCAGAAGTTAGCGGGAAGACGGTCGGCGTAGGCATAATTAAAGGAACTTTTAATTCGAAAAAAACGTTATTAGGATCGAATGGAACAAAACCAGCTTTTGCAAATTTAGATTTGATGTTATCGGACGTTATGCCAGCTTGAAACGCGTCGTAAAAGCCGGCGAGGAAATCTTTTTTGATAATATAGGTATGATAGCGTCGTATTAAGGTTTCGATATACCGCAAATAAACGCGTTTTAAAACAGAAAAACAAGATACATTAAAAAGTTGGAACCGATGTAAAAAATGCGCGGGTATATAAAGCGTGATAATGTTGTTATTAGCGCAGTATTTTTTGAATTTTATCGAATGGTAGTTTTCATAGCCGTCGAAGATAAGGAAACGTTTCGAACTTTTCGTAGGCGTCTGAATATGCTTGTCAAAATGCTAAATCCATTCGAGACCTAATTTATTTATTGTCTAGCTATTATTACTTAATGCGATTTTTTAATAGGCTGCTGGTAGTAGGTTATCGCGGTACTAAAACTCAAGATAATCTTTTCCCGTTATAATGATAAATAACGGTACAGCTTAACTTTGAGAATTAATAGCCTGGATAATTGTAATTTATTTTTTATTTCTTTATTACGTTTGTTTAGATTTTTACGTCTTTCGACATCAGTAATTACTATACCCGTTGTTATAAGAAACCTTATCAAAAATCTAATCTCATCGAAGTTGTAAATATCTTTTTCTGCGATACCGTATTTCGCGATTATAGCTCGAATAAACTTCGAACTACTTGCGAAATGATTCTGGATTTTTAGATAAGACCCGTTAATAATCGATTTTCCGATTTAGATACGTTTAAACTTTTTTTTGCCGTCTAACAAATCTCGACGCCTAGTTAAGCCCAACACGATTTATAACGCGTTAAGCAAGCAATAGATTTGCTATATCTTTAATATGCTGAAGCCAGACAGAAAACGTTCCCGTATCTAGGTTAAGGATTCGGTCGACAATAGATTCTTTTTCGGTCGGCGTCAATTTGCGCGAATTAGAAACTGTATTGGCTTGGGAAGGTTACCGTAAATTCGATTTCTTAAAATAGATTCGGGAATTTTATATATTGCATAAAGGCGTTTATAACTAAGTTGCGGGTCTTTTTGTTGCGCCCGAACGGCTAGATTTATTCTAGCTGCTTTTGTAAGCCGTTTTATGTTGTGCTGTTGAGAAATAAGTAATTGAAGTTACGTGGTTAAAATGGCAGAAGAACCGCGCGACTCGGTTGTATGCGCGACTCGGTGGTGGGGTACGTTAAGCTTTAGAAAATTCCTATTTATTTAAACTTTTTAATAACGGACTTGATTATTATTCAAATTATGTCTTTGGTTAAGTTAACTGAAAAATAACAGATTTTTGTATTCGCAGTATTATATATTGTTTTTATCCTAATATTTACGAAAACGAAAACGTTTGATATAGAAATGTTCGAATGTATAGCTGCCGGATAGCATAGCTATATTATTCTTAGTCTTAACTAACTATTAAGCAATTAGTTCTAAACTACATATTAAATCTTCTTTTCGAATGACGATATAGCGTATTTGCTATTAACGAAGTATATTTATTATCGAAATGGAAAGATTTCTGGCCTAAATATATTAATATTCGTAATTTACGTTCTATTTTCCCTGCTTACGTATATTAGTTTGCATATACAGCCACCGCCAGCAGCAATATAAAAAGTATATGCGAAATATAAGGGCTTTAGTAAAACTAAAGGTTGAACTGGTTGTGGTTATAAAATAAAGGTCCGGCGTTTTAATATTGATCATCTCGAAATCGATCTTGCTGTTTTTCCATATCTAAAAGTTAACGTTTCAATTAAGCGTATTTAAATTTTTTACTAGTTAATATATATAAGCTATTAAGTAATATCCCTCAGATAAAGATTAATAGGTTACGTATTATTATTATAGCTATTGTGTATATTAATAGCTAAACGAAAACAATAGATATCCGTATTTTCTTAATTAAAATTAGACTAAACCGGGGGTATTTTTCGAAGGTTATAAAAAATTATTAAGTTTTATAATTTCGAAATACTTTATAGGAACTAAGTTTGCATATGCGATAAATTAAAGTAGCTTGATAGGTTTATTTGTATCGTAATATTTACCGTTACTTTTAGGTTAAATACGAATATTCCGGATACTAATTAAATAGTATAATAAGAAATACTGAAAAGTCTTTCGATAAAGAATTTATAGTAGCGATTTAATTAAACTGTTCGTAGTTATAAGCGATGAAATATAATTAATTATAGGTAATTCATTTTGTTTATACTTTATTAAACGGTCAGTTAGTGTAAAACCGAGTTATTTATTATAAAGATGATTAAAATGGCAAAGGAAAACCAAGTCTGGTAGATTAAAATCTGGATTATTTATAAGAATACAAAGATTTTAGGAGAAATCGCCGTAGTCGATTTAGATAATAGAAAAGGAGATATATAATTTATCGCGAACAATTTTAATTAAAACGAGATAACTGTCGAATTTTATTTATATTTTCCGGTTAGTTAATCAAAATAATTTCCGTATTATCCGTAACTTTCTAAAATAAAATAATTTCCATTTACGGAATTAGAGGAAAATAAGCTTTTAATAATATCCGTTATTTAAAAGCTAATATGTATGTAAAGGCATTTTGATATTTTTGTATAAAAAAACAGAATTGTTAACGTATTAGACAAGCGAGCGAGCCAAGTTTCTCAAGTTTGCAACCTTCCAACTTCAATTACTAATTTCTTAACACCACAACATGGAACGCTTTATAAAAGAATCCAGGATGAACTTAGCTATCTAGGTTAAAAGACGAAACTAAAAACTTAGCTTCAGGAAGCTTTATTCTATATATGATATTCCCAAATCTACTTTGAAAACCCGATATTCCGGTCGACGCGCCCGAATCGATATTGCCCCTAATTTGTAAAGATTGACGCCGACCGAGGAAATATCCATTGTCGACCGGATTCTTAACCTAAACACGCGAACGTTTCCTATCCGGCTTTAGTACGTTAAAAATATAGCGAATTTATTGCTTGCCTAACGCGTTGCAAAATCCGTTAGGGTTAAATGGGCGTCAAACTTTGCTAAATTACAATAATAATTTTAAATACGTTTAAATCGGAAAATGGATTATTAACAGATCTTATCCGAAAATTTAAAAACGTTTCGTAAATAGTTCGAGCTTGTTCGGGCCATTATCGTAAAATACGGTATTGCAAAAAAGAATATTTATAATTTCGACGAAATTGAATTTTTAATAAGGCTTCTTATAATAACGGGCATAATAATTACCAGTATTAAAAGACGTAAAAACCCTAAACAAGCGTAACAAAGTAATAAAGAATGGGTTATAATTATCCAGGTTATTAATTTCCAAGGTTGGACTGTACTGCCATTTATTATTATGGCGGGGAAAAATCATTTTAAATTTTAATACCGCGATAACCTATTACCAGCAGCCGATTAAAAAATTGCATTAAGTAATAATAGCTGGATAATAAATAAATTAGGTTTCGAATAAATTCAGCGTTTTAACAAGTATATTCGGACGCGTACGAAAGGTTCGAAACGTTTCCTTATCCTCGACGGCCATGAAAACTATTATTCGATAGAATTCGAAAAATATTGCGCTAACAATAACATTATTACGCTTTGTATAATTGCGTATTTTTCGCATCGGCTCCAATCTTTTAATATATCTTGTTTTTTTGTTTTAAAACGCGCTTATTTACAGTACATCGAAAACTTAATACGACGTTATTATACTTATATTACCAAAAAAGATTTTCTCGCCGGCTTTTATAACGCGTTCCAAGCTGCTATAACGTCCGTTAACATCAAATTTGGATTTACAAAAGCTAGTTTTGTTTCATTCGATCTTAATAACGTTTTTTTCAAATTAGAGGTTTTTTTAATTGTGCCTACGCCGACCATCTTCCTGTTAACTTCTGCTGGTTCCATTAATTTCCCGCCCGCGAAAACTCCTAGGAATATCAAAAAAGTAACGCGGTAATTACGTTATTTGCAAAAAAAACATTAAAAACTAACAAGGTAGTTCGTCAAATAAAATAATTAAATCGGTTTATCTTTTAACTAAAAGTTACTTAGTAATTTTATACGAAAATGTTTTTTTTCGAAAAGAAACTGCCTAATTACGTAAAACGAATTACATTTTAAATAAACGTCGCAGGACCAAAAATAAACGTTTTTTAAAAGAAAAATATTTATTATACAAAAAGGACAAGCTTTTCTGGCTTAAAAAGAAAGGGGTGGTAAAAAAATACAGCTAACAGCAGCTGGAAGGGATCGTCGCAAAAGGGTTGAAACCAAGGAACGGAAGTATGGCGTCTGTGGCAAGCCTGGACATAATGCGCGTACTTGTGACGAAGTTATAAGTACGTCTAGCGAAGAAGAATCCGATTGATTTGAATTAATGCGATATGTTGTTGTTGAGTTATTTGAATTCGTTGTTGAGAGGTGCCAAAAAACGGCTCGTTCGCTTGTCTGATACGTTATATTAAAAAGACACGATAATAATTTTATTTCAGTTAGATCGTATTGTAATTTATATATACCTGATTTTATTTATATACCAGAACCTTTAAATCCGAAAGAAATTGCATAAAAACAATTAAAAGCCGGTTTATTAAAAACGGTGGAGTGGAAAATAATCGAATTTTAGTATAAACCACAATTAAACGAATTATTTTTTTCGCGGTCGTTTCCGCTCGGCGGTAAAGTAATAAAGTAAACGTTTATTTTTATTAAACTTATACGGTTTTCACTTAATACGTTTTTAAATAAGCTAAACGAAGTTAAAGGTTTTTATTTAATTGTAGATATTATCGGATTAATTAAAGCGATTCCCGGGTTCGATAAACGTTAATATTAAAATATTTTAAAAAATTAGAATTTTTTTAAACGATATATTTAATTTAGGAAAAAAAACCGTACTTTGTATTTTACAGAAAATATGAGAAATATTTCACAAACGGCGGAATTCGCTTAATTTAAAGCAACAACGCCATATTCTTATATCCCGGACCGGTTTATATAAGTTACAGACGATTACCGCGTTACAAACTTGACAAATATCGGAAAAAATCGCGAAATAGCGGTAAGCCGTATATAGTTTTAATTAAGGTATTTTACATATAGCCGTTCGGTTCGAACAAATGATTAAAAACTTAATAGCAATTCCAGCAGTCTAAATATTAACCTAGTATACAGTTTATATATTTCGTAAATCGAAATCGTAAGCGCGGTAATTATAACGCTTATACCCATACGCATAATTTATAATATATTAGATAATTCTAATTAGGAATCTGCGAAGTTCCTGTTATTTATAACGTTAACCCAAAGTTTACCATTTTTTAACATATTTGATTTACCAGCTCCGTCTTCGTTACCGGACTTATATTCGTTTAATTCCTTTGCTTTTATATTGTTACCTAAATCGCGGGCCTTTACCAAAAGGTAATAATACGTAGCCCGATATCACAAATAATATATCGGAAAATGAAGCCGAAGTAACAGTCGCTATCTGTTACGATCCACCTGGTGGCTCGTATTGGGGAAAAGACTCTCACTGAAAGTGGACCCTTGTCAGGTTACGTGATTACATAATCTGCTTAATCTATCAGATTAACCAGATTAAGGACTACGTAATCTAGTAAAGCCAAAAGATTATAAATATACTTATTTAATATCAAAGGGATATATAATAGTTAAAACCTTTAAGTAAAATAACACCTACTTAATTTCCCTTTTTAGCTATTAATTTAAGCCTTCAATTAAAGGTACCGTTTTCCGATTAAGGGAAAAGTCCGCAAACTTTTTTAACGAACAAATTATTAAATCATTTTTCGCATTATTATTACCTGCAAATTAAAATCTTATTTCGGATATTATTTATACCTTTAAGTAAATATATAATAGGTTCGTTATATTTTGATAGTTCCTTAATTAATAACCGACGGATAATTTAAGGCTTAATTAGGTATAAGCTTTTTTGAACGTAATAAAAACGATATTATAGGACGACGTTTAAAAGATAAATAGCATACTTAATTACCGTTATTAATTAATAAGGGATTAATAACCAAATTAAACGATTTACTACTTATTAAAGAAATTTTTTCCTTAATTAATAATATGGCATCCTTTTTTACCCGATTTTAAAGAAAATTTTTTTCCTTTTAGCTTTAGCAATAATCCCTTTTAGCGAAGGAAACTATTAAAGTTTAGGATTTAAAAGTTAAGGGAAAAAAAAAAAACAAAAAGGCAAAAAGGGAAAGCCTACCGTCGACGAAAAATTGAATATCTTGGCAACGGAATTTCATGTATTACGACAAAAGAATGCCAGGTTTGCCCGACAGTTACGAACTAAAAAAAGGATTTTAATATTTTCCTTGTTTGGTACAAACCAGATCCGCGAAGGTATAGTTTCTTTTCCGAATTACTATGGAATGCCGGAGGTTAAGGATTATAAGTTAACCCTTTTAAAACTTTATGATGGAACTATAAACATAAAAAGATTCCTGGTTCAGGCCAAACTTTACCTTAAGTTTTACGAAAATTCTTTAACGGAAAATTATCAAAAGATGATGGTTATTTTTTAGCTGCTTGCTGGAAAAGTTTTTTTATAATTTAAATTTATTATAAACGATTACTTTATAAATTACCCCGACTAGTTTTCCGATTTAACCAACTATGTTTTCGGCAATTATAAATACTTTAAGGAAAAAATACGAACCTTATTTGGAAATTCCGATAAAGAACAATATGCGGTTAAACAGTTATATTTTTTCCAGCAAACCAAATTAGTAACCGAATATGCGATTAAATTTAATCGTTTCGTATTAACCTTTAATCTTCCGGAAAGCGCATTATTTTATCCCTTTTATAACGGTTTAAAATTATAAGTTAAAAATAAAATGTATAAAGTATTTAAAACAGGCCCTTTTTAGGATTATATTAATAAGATCATCATCGCCGATCGACGTACCTTTAAAAGGTATTTAAAAAAAAAAAGATCCGATAAAAGGAAAGATAACTAAAGCTTAAGTAGTAAGTCCTAAAGGGATAAAAATAAGGGTAAATCCTAAAAAAAAGCAAGTATTACTTTAAAAAAGTTTAAAAAAGATAAGTTAAATGTTAAATGTTTTAATTATAATAAGAAAGGTTATTACAAAAGCAAATATTACTTTCCAGCAAAAAGGGACTTTAGGAAAAAAGGGATTTCTTAACCTTAAAAAAAGGTTAAAATGGCCGAATAAGAATTAAATAACGAAAGTAAAAAAAAAAAAAAAGTTAATTCCATTTTTTTCCAGTAAAAATTTACCATTATAATTATATATTATAAACAAAATGGCGACTTAAAGTACGAACGTTACCCGATTTGTTAAAACCGAACAATTAAAGCTTGCAAATATTATTCCGGATAAAAAATTTTCAGGATAATTATAAAGTTAAAATGTATTTGTTATTTAGATAAGTAACGGTATAAAATGTACGATAAACAAGGTTAATTACGCCTTAATATAATAATATACGATCTAATATTTTTAAAGCCCAATAAGGTTTCCGAAGTTAAAAAGTTATCCGGGTTAAATATTACGACTTCGGAACCTGTTTATAATTATGGTTCTTTTTATTTTTTTACGTATTACGATAATAATTATTTAATTTATTTCCGTACCAAAAAAGATAATAATTATTAGCCCGGATAGGATAAGAAAATACTTACCGAACCCGACGACGAATATAAATATATTAAAATACCTAAATAGCTAAAGTACCCCCGATTTTATTACCTTTATCCCGAATTAGCCTAAAGCCGAAAGGTTATTATTTAAAAATGTTTATATTACGCTTTTATATTATATATAATGCATAAGATCTTAAATATAAGAATCGACCTTTTAAAAATTTTATCCTTAAAACTAAAACCTTTTAAATATTAAAAGTAAAAGTTTTAAAATTAGTTTATTAAATTAATAAAAAAAAGTGGTTTACTTATATAAATAATAAATATTCCAAATATGCAATTAAAAAAGCTTAAAAATAAAAACGCTTTTTAACTAACAGGTTTAATAAATTAAAAAATTATGCAGGCTTTCGAAATTAAAACATCGAAAAGCTCCGATTTATAAGATTTTATATAAACTAAAAACTAAATAATGCTGTTAAATCGAGATTTTATTTCAGTATAAAAGCTAAATATTTAAAGTTATAATCGATTTAAAAGTAAAAGGAAATTTCATTTTATTATTAATAATAAAAAAACATTAAATTCCTTAGAAATATAAGCTAAAATTATATAAATTACTTATAGTCGACGGAAACTTATTTAAATATAAAAATGGACGAATTTTCAAAAAAACGGAAAAACTTTTAATGTAAATTTAAGGACATTTAAAGAAAATTAAGCTGGATATAGCCGATATTTTAAGATACGACATTATCCTTAAAATGCCGTAACTTTATTCCAATAACCCTTATATTAATTAAAAAACCCAGAAACTTTTTTAGGATTACCTTACAGTTTTTTTAAAGGAAAAATTTCGAGAAATTTATTACTTAATCCGAAAAGCCAAAGTAATGGACCTAACTATTAAAATATCCTTTAAGTACCGAAGGTTCAAAAAATTATTTAAAAAATAAATACAGGAAAAATTACTTAACCATAATTAATAGGATTATAAGATTCTTATTAAAAAAGGATATTATTTAAAACTTTACCAAATTTACTACATAAATCCAAAAAAAGCTAAGGCCTTATGGAAAAGTTTATAACAAAACCTTAAACGCGGATATATTTAAAAATTTGAATTTTCTACAAAATACCTTATTATAATAGTACCAAAAATAAAAGATAAAAAGATTCGAATTAATAAAAATAAAAACCTTATATACCGAAAAGTTTACGACTACCGATAATTAAATAATATTACCATTAAAAATAAATACCTTTTTACTTTTATAGATACCATAAAAAAAAACATTAATAAAGTTAAATGGTTTACGGCATTAAATTTACCGGACGGCTATTACTTAATCCGAATAGCTAAAGGTAAAAAATGGAAAACCGCTTTTAAAATAATTTATAAACTTTACGAATATAAAGTAATATTATAAGGATTTATTAACGTTTTTATTACTTTCCAACATATATTAATAATTATCTTACGAAAATTCTTCGATAAGTTTATATTTATTTATTTAAACGATATTTTTATTTATTTTAAAACCTTAAAAAAATATAAAAGGTATATCGTTTAAATATTAAAAATACTTAAAAAAGTAAACCTATTAATTAATGCCGAAAAAAACGTATAACATATCCAAAAGTTAAACTTTTTAAGTTTTACTATTACCTTAAGATAAATTTAAATCTAGGACTTTAAAATAAAAGCAGTTAAAAATTGGCCGATTCCCGATAAAGTAACTATTACCGACGTCCGTTAATTTTTAGGATTTACGGGTTACGTACGTAACTTAATTAAAGATTTCGGAAAAATTGCCAAACTTTTAACGAACTTTATTATTAAAAAATATACTAAAAAAAAATTCGAATTCTTAAAAAAAGCCAAAAAAGCAATATAAACATTTAAGGATTAAATTATTAATACCTTTATTATAAAATTACTTAACTATAACAAAAAAAAACGACTAAAAATTAATATATCAAATAAAGCCTTAAAAGTAATTTTAAAACAACAGAAAAATAACGGAAAATAGTACTTAGTTACTTATTATTCCAAAGCTTTAAAAGACGTAAAATTACGATACCTTATTTACGACAAAAAGTTATTAACAATTATTATAACATTTAAAAAATAAGAACTTTACTTAAATAAAACTAAAAAACCTTTTAACATTTACTTTAATTACAAAAATTTTACTTACTTTATAATAACTTAAGATTTTAATAAACGATACGAAAATTAAATAATTTTAAGATTTAAGTTTAATTTTAAGATTTACCATATCAAAAGTAAAAAAAATATCCAGGCAAATATCTTAAACCGAAAAGAAAATTACGATATTAAGGTCCCTAAACGATATATATAAATATTATAACTAATAAAAAAAGGTACTTTATAATTATATAAAATATTAAAAAAACTTACTTCCGAACTTTTGGCCCAATTTAAAAGCTTTTATAATTTTAATAAACAAAAAAAAATTAAATAATTAAAAAAACGGCCTAAGGATTAACTGCTATACCATAAAAAGGTTTACATCTTACGGGAAAAACAAAAACGGTTTATTAAAAAATTTTACGAAAACCCGTTATATAAATATTAAGGAATTTTTAAAACGATTAAACGACTTTAAAAAAAATACGACTTTTTAAAACTTAAAAAAACAATTGAACAAATAATTAAAAATTGCAATATTTATAATAAAGCCAAAACGGTTCGTTATAAACCATACGAACTGCTGCAACTTACCGAAATTCCAAATAAAACATGGAATACCATAACTTAAGATTTTATTACCGGCTTACCCCTATCCAAGAATTCCGTTACCGGAATCCAGTACGACGGAATATGGGTAATCGTCGACAGACTCACTAAATATAAGTACTTCTTACTCTTTAAAGGAAATACGATAATAAAATAATTAACCTACGTATTTATAAGATATTACCTTAACAAATATAAAATCCTAAAAAGAATTATTTCAAATAAAAATAAATTATTTATTTTTAAGTTTAATACCAGCTTTTTTAAACAAATCGACGCCAAACTTAAATTTTTTACAGCATATTACCTTTAAACTAATAAATAAACAAAACGGTTAAACCAAACTTTAAAGCAATACTTAAAAAGTTATATTAATTACTAATAAAATAACTAGGTAAAACTATTCCCGTTAGCATAAATAACTTATAACATATTTATTAACAAGAATATAGGCGTTTTTTTTCATACAGCCGTATATAAACGAAACGCAAAAACCTAACGACCAAAATAATTACTTAATAAAATCCCGAAAATTACCTTAATAACTCTTAAAGCAAAAATAATAATATTTAAAATTAAAACTGTTCAAGTTCGCCTTAAAATTAAGTTACAATTTTTCTATCAACGGATAGCCTAATATTATAACAAAAAAAAAATTAAGGAACTAATTTTATTAAAAGGAAATAAAGTTTATTTGTTACGTTAAAAATAAAACGTAACTTTAAACATTTTACAAATTAAAACCAAAAAACCTAATAACAAATTTGATTTTAAAAAATTCGGTCCGTTCAAAATTAACGAAATCGTTTTTAAAACCAATTATCGATTATCGTTACCCAAAACAATAAAAATATACCCTGTTTTTTACATTTCCTTGTTAAAACCAGCACTTAATAATACCCTGCTAGAAACAAACTTAAAAATCGAAGAAAATACCGATAAGTATAAAATCGAAAAAATATTAAATTCGAAAATAATTAATAATAAGATCTAATACCTAATTAAGTAAAAGGATTACTTATTTGAAAATAACATTTAGGAACTTTTTAAGTACTTAACGAATACAAAAAACTTAATTAAAACGTTTTACCGCCAAAATCCTAACCGACCGATTTTAACACGGCTAAGGTCGTAGGCGATAACGGCTTAACCCCCAGATTCAAATTTTCGGCGCTCCAGTCGAAAAAAGCAAACGCCTTTATGTTAGCGTTAATTTCAAAAGCAAGCCGCGCTTGCTTTTCCTCTATGCGATACTGCTTTTTTTCCATCCTTTTTTTTTTTTCCAACTGGTCCAGTTTGTAACCTTCTTTTAATATTTCGAACGTTTTCTTCCTTAAAATATTTTTTTAACAACGCAACCGTTGCAATTTATTTATCCTTTTCGACATCTTTTCTTAAAATTTCCGTTATAATTCGACAAATTCGTTTTCGGCAGTACGACGCTTTTCCTAAAAACGATTACGTTTCGACCCGATATTTTCTAAGGAAAACATAACAATAACGTTTCCGTTACAGTAACGTTAACGGCGGGTACAATAATAACAATTCGACGAACCTTTTATCATATAACACTATTCTTTCCCGAATAACAAACAACTGGAACAAGGTAAAACTTTAAAACCGTAAATGCGGATAAAGTCCAAACGGCTATTACGGAATTGTCGCTGGTTCGTACGTACTTTGCGCACTTATTTTTTTATACGACCTGCCATAATAAGTTGGCAGTTAAAAAAAACAATTTTAATTAAAAATAAAAGGACGTTTACATTTTTATCTTTAAAACAAAAATCCTAAAAAAAAGGGAATAATATTACGATCCACCTGGTAGCTCGTATTAAAAAAAAGATTTTTATTGAAAATAAACCCTTATCAAGTTACGTAACTATATAATTTGCTTAATCTGTCAAATTAACCAAATCAGGAACTACGTAATTTAATAAAACCAAAAAATCACAAACATACTTATTTAATATTAAAGGGATATATAATAATTAAAACCTTTAAATAAAATAACACCTACTTAATTTCCCTCTTTAGCTATCAATTTAAGCCTTCAATCAAAGGTACCGTTCTCCGATTAAGGGAAAAATCCGCAAACCTCTTTAACGAACAAACTACTGAATCATTTCTCGCATTATTATTACCTGCAAATCAAAACCCCATTTCGGATACTGCTCATACCTCCAGGTGGATGTATGACAGGTTCGTTACACTATCGAGGTCAGAAAATTGCGCGCTAAATTCAAACAGTACTTATTCGACGATAGTAAAAATTGCGATACCAGATTGAAAATTAAGAAACGAAACCCGGCAGGCTTAAATTAAGACGGATAACGAAAAACGCGTTCGATTTTAAAACGGGATTACAGTCGTAAAGCACGAAAATTTACTTAAATATTTATGTAATAACGTGCCACACCAGTGAGCGAGACGCACCAATGAGCGAGACACCTTTTGGCATTCAACAGCAACAAATTCAAATAACTCAACAACAACATATCGCATTGATTCAAATCAATCAGATTCTTCTTCGCTAGACGCTTCTATAACTTCTTCACAAGTACGCGCATTATGTCCGGGCTTGCCGCAGACGCCACATTTCCGTTCCTTCGTTTTAACCCTTTTACGACGACATCTTCCAACTGCTATTGGCTGCATTTTTTCACCACCCTTTTCTTTTTGAGCCAGAAAAGCTTATCTCTTTTATATAATAAGTATTCCTCCTTTTTGAAAACGTTTATTTTGGTCCTGCAACGTTTGTTCAAAATATAATTCGTTTCGCGTAATTAGACGTTTTCTTTCCGTAAAAGAACGGCTTTATATAACAGCAACATATAACCTTTATTTATAAAATTAACCGACTTAAGTATTTTTGTTGGCGAGCTACTTTGATAATTTCTAATCTTTCTTTACAAGTATCGTCCTTATCTTATTACTTTACGGATATTTTTAAAGATTTCCGCGGGGGGTAAAATAAAACCAGCGGAAGTTAGCGGAGAGACGGTCGGCGTAGGCACAATTAAAGAAACTTCTAATTCGGAAAAAACGTTATTAGGATCGAATAAAACAAAACTAACTTTCGCAAATCCAGATTTGATATTATCGGACGTCATGGCAGCTTGGAACCCGTCGTAAAAGCCGGCAAGAAAATTTTCTTTGGCAATATAAATATGATAACGTCTGATTAAGTTTTCGATATACCGCGAATAAACGCGTTTCAAAATAAAAAACAAGATATGTCAAAAGGTTAAAACCGATGCAAAGAATATGCGGGCATACAAAGTATAATAATGTTATTGTTAACGCAGTATTTTTCGAATTTTATCGAATGGTAGCTTTTATGGCCGTCGAGGATAAGAAAACGTTTCGAACCTTTCGTACGCGTCCGAATATGTTTATCAAAATACTAAATCCATTAGAAACTTAATTTATTTGTTGTCTAAGTATTATTACTTAATGCAATCTTTTAATCAGCTGCTAGTCATAGGTTATCGCGGTACCAAAACCCAAGATAATTTTTTCCTGCCATAATGATAAATAACGACATAACCCAACCCTGGGAATTAATAGCCTGGATAACTGTAACCTATTCTTTATTCTCTTATTGCGCTTGTTTAAGTTTTTTACGTTTTTCGGTATTAGTAATTACTATGCCCGTTACCATAAAAACCCCATCAAAAATCCAGTTTCGTCGAAGTTATAAATATCCTTTTCTGCCATGTCGTACTTTGCGATTATAGCCCGAATAAGCTCGAACTACTTGCGAAATGTTTCTGGATTTTCGGATAAAATCCGTTAATAATCAATTTTCCGATTTAAACGCGTCTAAAGTTTTTTTGCCATCTAACAAAATTTCGACGCCCAGTTAACTCCGACGCGGTCCGCAACGCGTTAGGCAAGTAATAAATTGGCCATATCTTCAACGTGTTAAAGCCGGAAAGGAAACGTTCGCGTATCTAAATCAAGGATTCGGTCGACAATCGATTTTTTTTCGGTCGACGTCAATTTGAGCAAAGGAAAAGCAATATCGGCTCGGGCACGTCTACCGCTAAAATGGTATGCTAGGGAAAAATGTAAGACTTCATAGATAGAACTAAGCTTTCTATAACTAAGTTTCGGGTCTCGTTTTTTAGCCTGAAAAGCTAGGTTCATTTTCACTTCTTTTGTAAGGCGCTCTATGTTATGATTGTTAAGAAATGGGTAATTGAAGATATATAGTTGAAATAGCTAAAATGATGTCTCGCTCAATAGTGTGTCTCGCTCACTGGTGTGGCACGTTATCGGTTAAGATTAATAATTTAAGAAAATATTAAAACACTAAATTATTTTTAACTTTTTAAAATAGGTTTTGGCTGAGTTTTCCAATGTTATATATCTGCCTAAGTTGTTAATAGATAAGATATATTAAAGTTCGAGGCGGATATTATAATGTTTTGCGGGATGTAACGGTATTTTTCGAATTCACTAAAGTACGGAACGTTATAAACATATTTTGCTAATTTATCCAAGTTTTTACAGAATATTAACGTCGTTTAAAAATCCGAAGAAATATTCTTTTTACGTCTAAACAACTTAGGTAAAAATATAGCTCAATAATACGATTAAAGTTATTAGTATAGATTTTATTTACTATAACGTCTCCCACTACCGAGCTGGACACTTTTCTATTACGCTTTAACAATCACTTAAATGACTCAACCACAACACATCAAATTGATTCCAATCAATCGCATTCTCTTTTCCTAATTGTATCTACAGCTTTTAGACTAGTGCATGCATTATATCAAGACTTGTTACGGACGCTACGTTGCAATTCCTTTTTTTCCAAACAGCCTATAACCGATTACTTTTTAACGCGCCCAAGTTAATATTACCTCCATCTTGTAAGGGCTGAAGCCGACCGACCAAAAAGCTATTATTGACCTGATCTATCACTCATATACGCGTGTATTTCTTATCCGGCTTTAATACGTTGAAGATATACGTCGGAAAACGTGTTATAGAACGTGTTGGAAGCGCGTTAGAGGGCGTATTAGGGGTCCGTGCGGGGCGTTTTGTCAGCTAGTAGGGGGTGCGTTAGCACCCATTTACGGAAAGGCTCCCTTTGATCGGAACATATAGGTTCTGTGATTAGACTCCATAAAAAGAGGAGTGCGCATTTTAAAGCGTCTTCAGCTAGTCATCTAATATAACATAATTGATATCCCTTATATCTGACAATTAAGAGTTGTATTCGTTTAAATTACGTTATTATTAATTAATTAACTGCTGTTAAAACGATATAGGTTAAATATTAATAGCAATTACTTATATACCTTATTTTCCATAATGGCGACCGTACCGTCGACGTCCTCCGTTATCTATAAGGAACCTAAGAATTAAAATCGCTTCAAAAGCGAATTCCAATTAAAAGCGTATACGCTTGGTATTTAGCGATATATCGATCCCGATCAAAATAACGAATAGCTTACCGAACCTACGAAACTTAATATAAGCTCTTATCCGAAAAAACTAGTTCGTCAGATAACGACATAAACAATTAATTCCTTTTCCGAAGGAACTATATACGCCGAAAAAGTCGATTATACGGGTTACCCAATAAGTTTGCTTAAAATAACGATAGAAGGCAAATAAGCTTATACCTAAGATTTCGCGATATATATTTACGAAGATCGAAAATACGAGACTTTCTACAAGAAAATTAACGACCGTACGAAATAAATCCTAGAGTCGGTAATTTTAGCGATTAAAAAATCGAATTTCCGTCCAGAAAAGAAATTAAGGAAATAGTACGCTACTTTAGCCGAATCCGGTGAAGTATATAGCAGCAAACTTACAAACAATACTTAACGAAAGTACCGTAAAAAACTAAAGCAAATTTCGAAGTTAGCGAAAAAATTAAACGAATAAATCGTAAAATAACAGGAAATAATAACCCAAGAATAACGTTATGGCGTTCCAGAAACGAAGATAACGACTATATAAATTAACGTCTTATATATAACTTTAACTTTAATTATGGAAAATTAAACGATTATTTTTCAAATAGTAAAAAAAGCCGAAATTAATAACGGTATAATTAGCTACCAAAAGGTAGCTACCAACCTTTTAGATTATTAGACGTTAATTTATCCCCTATTTATATTACGAAATATTAAAGTAACGTTTCCGACGTTTTAAGAAACTTTAGCAAGTTCCTTTAATTAAAGCGATTTTAATTAGGAAAATACCAAGGATATTAACTTTTTACCGCGAGGAAAAATTTAAAGACGTAAGTTAAGACGTGGCGGCCGTGAAGCTTTTTAAATAGACCGAAACGGAAGTAAACAAAAGCGATAAAAATCGAATGCATAAGGCATTCGTTATAAAGCCTGCTTAAGCGCTTACTATATCTTATCTTAATGCTTTTATATATTCCTTAACAAAACTTTAAAAAAGTTTCGCTTTAACGATAAAATAATTGCATACGTTTAATATCGGATTATTTTCGATTTATTTTTAAAGGAAAAATTTAAACGTTTATCAAAGTTTATAAAAAGGCTAACTATTTAAAAAACCGATTAACTTTTATAAGAAGTAAAGCGAATTTTAACGTACTTTTTAAATTTTTAATTAACGTAATATAATAAACGTCGCGTTTTATTTCTTAATAAATTTAACAATGTTAGATTTAAAGTTTATAATTTGTATTTTTAATCTTATTAATAAAATTTTAAATTTCAGGCTAACCGTATATGGCGACGGGATATATGTAAGTAATAGCTTCGTACCGATTAAGAGGTACGAAAAGGTTAATATGGTACTTCGAAGTCTTAACGGTACGAAAACGTTACGTTTATATAACGTAGCCTATTATAAAAGCTTCGCATACAACCTAATATTTTTACGGCAACTCCGGAAAAAAGAATACTGGGAAGATAATAAAAAAATTAATAACTTTATTCGGAATAAGTACGATTAAGTAGTTATTACGTTAATAAACAAATTTAATTAATTCGTTATTAAAAATACTAACGCAATAGTTACCTATACGGCTTTAGTAATTTATAAACAAAAAATTAATTTATATACAGCAAAATTATTATGAATCGGTAACAGTACGATTTAATACTTAAGATTAAGATATTTAAGGCCTGAAGTAATCGCTTAATTACAATTTTATGCAAAAGGAGTCCGCTTAAAAGGTCTTATAATAATCGAATGCTAAGTATATAACAAGGCGAAGGCCAAGAGGTTAATACGCCGCAAGCCGAAAAAGGGAGCTTTCCGATAAAAATAGCAAATCGCCATCGATTTTACAAACTTTGAAAAAAACCTTAAAGGATATAAATACGTTATATTTTCCATCGACATATATTTAGATTTTATTTGGAATATTTACCTTAAGAATCGAAAGTAAAATATATTAATTATAACGTTTCGGTACCTTTTAAACTTCTTTAGAATTAAAATAAAATCTTTTTAAAGGTATTCCAATGCGATAATAAGATCTTAAAAAATTATTAACTTCGAAATATATTCCAGTTGCTCTTTTTTAGTATTAGATTTAAGCTTTTAACACCGCATACTTATGCTTAAAACTGGAGTATAAAACGTTTAGGGGGTATAATTAAGAAGAAAGCAATTATGATGCAAAATGGCGTTAAGTTACTTTTGTTTTTAATCGTATATATTTTTAAAGTTATAATATATCTATATAACCGTACTTTTAAATATAAACTTTTTTAGCAAAGCTTATATAATTTTATTATATTTACCTAGCGTATAAAAACGTCGTTATAATGTTTAATCGGAAACTTTAACAAGTTTACTTGCAAATATATAGCTATATAACTTACGTTATAACAGCTACCGCTATAAAAAAAAAGTTAAAACTTTAAAAGCTAAATTCTAAAGCATAAATTAGTTACTTCGTCGGCTACCGATTTACGAATATTTACGAAATCCGAAACTTATTAATTAATAAAGTTATTATTATTCGAAATATACAGTTTAACGAAAAAGCTACCTTTTTAGGCGATATCAAAAACTTAAAAAACGGTTTTCTGTACGTTATAAAAAAAAGTTCTAAAAGTTGTTCCGATAGGTAAAAATATTTAATTAAGCAAATAACTATTTAACCTTTATATGCAAGGTCGAATGGGTTCAAGCCTTATTTTCCAGGCTGAGCCAAATGTACAGAAAATTATTACACGATGTAATTTGCACGATAGATATTATACCCAGTATCTTCGAATACGATGACTGATTAATGGTTTTTACGGTTAGGATAGATTGATACCTTAGTTCTATAGAGCCTTACTTTAAAGGCGAATGCGTAGTTGCCGATAAGCTTCGACCTTAATAAACCTTATGCCCGCTGGCTAGTTCGGTAAAGTTAAATAATATAACTTAGGAAATGTTAAACTTTACGTAATAAACCTTAAAAATAAACTTTAAAGGCAAACCTTAACGGTAAACCTTAAAAATAAATCTTAAAAGCAAACCTTAACGGTAAATCTTAAAGATACACGTTAAAGGCAGACTTTAACAGTAAACTTTAAAAATAAACCTTAAAGATAAACCTTAAAAATAAATCTTAAAAGCAAACCTTAACGGTAAACTTTAACTGCGTATAAAAAGTTAGCATTTCGATCGTTCCTATAGCTAAAAGGAAAATGTTAATACGATAATTAGGCAAAAAGTACTTAGTACTAAACCACTTTTTCGAATTACCCAAGATAACATACCGCGTAAGTCCGAATATGCGATACCGGTAATCCGGAATCGCAAAATTTTTACAGAAATTATTTTATTAACGGTACATAATTCCTACTAAATTTTCGGACGAGCTAAAACTATCGACATTACTGTCGACTTAAAAAGGTTTTCTTAAAAAAATCGATTTCGGTTTTTAATTTTCGGATACGATTTGATTCGAAAAAATAACAGTAATCGATCTTTACAAAATTATATGCCGAAAATATAACGATTATAACGGAACTATTAGCGAAATTGGAAAGGAAAGATAGTAACCCGCTTAACAACTTCGACGTTCAGATTTTGGAACGGTATACGGAAAATTACGAACGATGGTTTGCCCGGCTGCTCCGGATTGCAAAGACCGTCCAAAATTTCGACAAGAATCGACGTGGATAAGAGCTGCGGGACAAGGCAGTCTGAAGTCGCCTTGGAGTGAGACGCCTGCGAGAGGGATGGGTTTAGTGAAGCCTAGGAATTGAGGTAGCAATCTATCATTTTATCCAATTTTGTCTACACGGTTACGTCTTTTCTAAGGAGATTAACCTTTATATAAAAGAAAAATAGAAACTTAAACGGAATAATTTAGTTACCAGCTAAATTAAAGAAATAATTTTAAAAAAGTACTAACGTAAAAAACGTACAAAATAACAAAAAATAAGCTTATTTTTAAAAAGTGAATTACTTTTATATAACCGTTATATTGGAATTATTTTTGTTTCTTAATTTATTACTTCCGCTAGCGTTTACCCTAATAATTATTACGATTATTGCGCCGACGGAAAAAATAAAAATAACTTTAAATTTTTTACTATTATTTAACTTAAAGTAACGGTAAAAAACGAAAATACTTTACGGGTAATAAACGTAAACCCTTCGTATATTCCGTATTAAAAAGGTATTATCCGAAACGAATACAGGATATAAAAAGCCGCTTTTAATACGAAACGTTTAACATTTTTTATAAATACGTACAATAACCAGCCGGTAAGCTGCGGAAATTTAAGGAAGTTATTTATCTGAAATACGCGCCACTTTAATCGAAAACGTTATAATACCTTCACATATAAAAAAGCATTTAAATCGTTTAACCGGATGCGTAAACGCAACTTGCCGCAACCGCCGCGAAACTATAAAAACTAAATACATACCCGTTAAAAAAGATATTTCGTAAAACCGAAAAGGCTTACTTATAAAGTTACAAAAAAATACAATTCTGGAAAACCGTTAATTAGTTTTCTGCTAAAGGAAAATAAATATTAAAGTATATATAAATATACGTTTACAAATTTAACAAGCATAATTAATTACAAAAATATAAGGTACGTTTCGTCGTACGGAATAATTAACAGCTTAAAAACGCTTATAATAATACATACGTATCCATACTAACTGGAAAATCGTTTCGAATTTTAAACGTTATTACGGCTAAGTTTAACCTGGAACTTAAGCAATATAACGCTATAAACGCCTTCATTAACGCCAACTTACCTTATGAAATATATATAAAAACGCCCTTAAATTATTCGTAACGTAATAAAATCCCTTTAATTAAAAAGGCATTATATAAATTAAGGAAGTTACTATTATTATAACAAGAAACCTTATTAAAACATTTACCGAATTAAAATTTCGTCCCTTTTTTGCGAACCTTATTATTTTACTCGTTCTCCCTAAAGGAGACGTGACCGTGCAGACAAAATTGAATAAAATGATAGATTACTACCTCAATTCTTAGGCTTTACTAAACCCATCCCTCTCACAGGCGACTTCAAACTGCCTTGTCCCGCTCTTATCCACGTCGATTCTTGTCGAAATTCTAGACGGTCTTCGCAATCCGGAGCAGCCGGGTAAACCATCGCTCGTAGTTTTCCGTATACCGTTCCAAAATCTAAACGTCGAAGTTATTAAGCGGGTTATTATTTTTCCCTTTCAGTTTCGCTAATAATTCCGTTATAATCGTTATATTCTTCGGCATATAATTTTACAAAAATCGATTACCGTTATTTTCTCGAATTAAATCGTATTCACAAATTAAAAACCGGAATCGATCTTTTTGGGGAAATATTTTTAAGTCGATAGTATTGTCGACAATTCTAGCTCGTCCGAAAATTTGGTAGAAATTATATACCGTTAATAAAATAATTTCTATAAAAATTTTGCGGTTCTGGATTACCGGTATCGCATATTCGGACTTGCGCGGCATATTATCTTAGGTAATTCGAAAAGGTGGTTTAAGGCCAAGTACTTTTTACCTAGTTATCGTATTAACATTTTCCTTTTAGCTGTAAAAACAATCGAATAGTAAAATTAGCAAAAGCTTGGAAAAATACCAGCCTTTTATACGTAATTAAGGTTTACCGTTAAGGTTTACCTTTAAGGTTTATTTTTAAAGTTTATTTTTAAGGTTTATTTTTAAGGTTTATTTTTAAGGTTTACCGTTAAGATTTGCCTTTAAAGTTTCTCTTTAAGGTTTACCGTTAAGGTTTGCCTTTAAAGTTTATCTTTAAGGTTTATTACGTAAAGCTTAACATTTCCTAAGTTATATTATTTAACTCTGCCGAACCAGCCAGCAGGCATAAGGTTTATCAAGGTCGAAGCTTATCGGCAACCACTCGGCTTCAAAGTGAGGCTTTATAGAACTGAAGTATCAATCTATCCTAACCGTAAAAACCATTAATCAGTTATCGTGTTCGAAAATACTGGGTATAATATCTATCGTGCAAATTACATCGTATAATAATTTTCTATGTATTTGGCTCAGCCTGGAAAATAAGGCTTGAACCCATTCGACCTTGCATTATTTTACTCGTTAAAAGGTACTTATTTTTTTCTTTATAGACGATATTATTATAGCATATTGCAAAAAAAATTTAAAACCTCGTCGACCAGTTAATCCAATAGATACGAAAACGGTATACCTTTATAAAAGGTAATAACTTACAATAATTCCTCGGTCTCGAAATAATTAAAAATAAAGCTAGAAAAATTACTTTTTTAATTAAACTTTATATGTAAATTAATTAACTTAATTTTGAAAAAAAGTTTAAATAACTTTCCAAATACGCTAATAACGAACGTTAAATTATTACTAAATCTTAATCTAGCCTATTCAAACTCCGTTAATAAATACCAAAAAAATAAAATCGGTTTTATCTTATATGTAACAATTAATACGCAACCTAATATAACCTTTATAATATCTCGATTCGCCCGATTTAACTTAAACCTTAATAACGTATATTATAAAACGGCTAATAAAGTTATATTATATCTAATCGGAATTAAAACGCTAATATTACAATTCGAAAATAAGGATTCGTTAAATATCTAAAGTAATATTTCCTCCGCGGATAACATAATCGATCGAAAAAGTTCCTAAGCTTATATTATAAAACTATTTAAACAAGTAATAAATTAATAGGCGAATAAGTAAAATATAATAATTACTTTTACAATAAAAACAAAATTATTATCCTTTAAGTAAGTTACAAAAAAAGCCTTATTTAGCTTTTAATTAATTAAAAAGCTTAAAATTATCTTAAATACTAAACCGTTAAATATATAATACGATAATTAACAAACGATACGGTTTATTAACGCCGACGTCGCCTTGTTACAACGAAGCTACGGCATATAGATATACATAACCACTGGTTACGAAAAGCCGCAAAAAGGGATATGATCAGAATGGATTATATATCTACGGGCGATATGCTAGCTGATGGGCTAACTAAGGCCCTAACACGCGAACCTTTCAAACACTTCAAAAGCAGCTAGAATTGGTGGATATCACGGAAGCTCCCGATCGGCAGAGGAACAACCTGCGAATAATTTCAAAGGGAGAATTGGCCGATCAAAAGAATACAATAGCCGGAGGAAAGGTAGAATGGATAGCTGCGGCTTTAGGAGGTAAAAAGGTGAAATAATCAACGCTGTAACTGCGTCAAAACGTTAATGGGATGTGTCAGCTAGTAAGGGTTGCGCTAGCACCCCATTTACGGAAAGGCTCCTTCTGATCGGAACATATAGGTTCCGTAACTAGACTTCATAAAAAGAGGAGTGCGCGTTTTAAAGCGTCTGCAGCTAGTCATCTAATATAACACAACTGATATCTCCTATATCTGACACGTTTCGCAGGGCGCGTCGGTGTATTGCAGGACGTATTATAAGACGTGTTGCAGAATGTACTATTGGCTATATTTACGTTAATGTCATAATATCTTTATTTTACGCGATTAAAACAAGCTTTGAAAATAAAAAGGACTCACTTTATACGATAATCAAGTTCTTTTAGCTAGCAGAAAGGTTGTGGCAGAGAATTGCTGTTAATAGTTGCTGAAGTAATCGGTTGCAGGCTGGTTAGGAGGAAGGAATAGCAACGTAGCGTCTGCAACAAGGCTTGATATAATGCATGCACTGGTCCAGAAGCTGTAGATACGATTAGGAAAAGAGAGTACGATTGATTGGAATCAATTTGATATGTTGTAGTTGAGTTATTTGAGCGATTGTTGAAGCGTACCAGAAAAGTGTTCAGCTCGGTCGTATGTCCAGCTCGGTGGTGGAGTACGTTATTCGTTTATTTTATTAATTTTAATTTCGTTAGGTATTATATAGATATTGGTTTTTCTTAATTCGGATTAATTATACGCTATTACGAATATATAATAAACTTTTTAAATTGGAGGAATTAACGAATTTTGATATTACGCGTCTTTATTTGTAATTTATTGCGGTTATTAGTAAATTATTCTTTTTACTTTACAGCTTTTGACTTATATCGCCGAATTAGAATTTTTAAAATCTTATCTTCCGGTCCTTTTTCCTAAAGCTCGTCGTACTGGCTTCTAAAATATTTCTATCTTTTTAACCTTTAAGATATCTTAGTTCGAGTCGATTAATTAGTGTAAAAGATCGAATATGCGGGTAGATAACTAACGTAAATAATTTTTTACAAATATTAGGAAAGTTATCTTTTTACCAAAGATATATTTCGGCGTCCGTTTTTTTAGATACCAGCTCGAAATGTTTAAAAGCCCGGTTTTATAATAAATTCGGAGCTTTTACGTTTTGTAATCTTATTTTTCCGAGCCCGTAAATAGTATTCTTTAGAGCTGGTTTTTGGCTAGCTTTTTTTAAAGCTAGTTGCGTGCCCTTTTGCGGGGGATTTCGGTGGTTATAATATTTTCACGGTAAACGGTTTAGGGTTTTAATTAATACCTGCAGGTTTTTATTACTTATTTCGTCGCTATTTCGATAGAGATTTCGGTAATTGTAAGTCGCTTTTGTCGTATGCTTTTTCCGGGCTCTTAGATATATCTTTTGACGTTGGGTATCCGGAGTTAAAGCTTATCGGTTTTTCCGATTGCAGCTTTTAAAATTTCTTTTTCCGACCCGTTTAGCGTATAATGATATTAAATTTCTATTGCTTAATGTTACGCTTTTCCTTTTTCGGCTTAGCTGGAATTCCGAGTAAGTTTTGAAATTCTATACCGGAATCCTATATACCTGTGGATAAACCCGGATACGATAGGTAGCTACAAAAGCTCTCGTTATTAGTACCTAATATACTTCGATATCTAAATATCCAGTTATTGTACATAGTTATTTAATTGTCAGCCAATTGCTTATACTTACAGACTTTTCTTTCGTTTAATATTATAAAGATAACGTTTATATAGTATATACTATACGACATATCGCGGTCTTATATTCTTAATCGAGATTATAAGATTGCTATATCCTTGGTATTTTTCATATTTTATAAGTTGTTATCGATTATATATGCCCGGAAACGTTAAGCGGACCGATTTGTACGAAATTTTAAAGAAAACGCGTTAATTAAATTTATAATATAAAGGATATTTATTTCGCGGTTTCAAAAACTTACTATCTAGTAATTCGTAATTACTTATTTATTTACTTTATCGAATCTTTTTGGTATAAGAAAACGAATAAAATTATATACCATTTTGTAATTTCGTCCGGGTTTAGTAAAAACGGGAATTGCAAGGCGTTATTACATATAAATATGTTTATTATAACTAATCGCTTTATAAGTTATATATAACGTCCCACATAAGTGAGCTGGCCATACAAGCAAAGGGGCCAGATTTTAATATAATATTGATGACTCGTCTTTCTTAACCCGCAGGAAGAGAAAAGACTTGCCAGTAGTCAGGCAACTATACTCAAGCCCAAGCCGTACCATGTAGTCATATGTTTGCGTGATTACCATTGCAATTAACAGATCTGAGGCATCCCGCGACGCCAGGTCTGTTTCGGCGCTTACCCTGGTACTCGCACGCCGCTTGATGACCTCTGTAAACAGGTCCTTTCCAAGGGCCTTGTGTAGACGATCCACTTGGAGTGTATGAGCGGCCTTGTACTCAACGGCAAAGGCTATGGCGCAGTTCCCAGCAGGATCTTCGCGGATACAGCGACAGTCGAGTCTTATCTCTTTCGGCTCAACTCCGATTCTTTTCGTCGGAGAAGGTTGTCGTCGCTGTTTCCCTGTGCCCTCGTTCAACTAGTTGAGGTTGGCTCGTCAATGCTTGACTAATGCTGAGAGAATGATTCGCAAAGGATATACGAGATACGTTGAACCCTCCAAGTTCGGGAATTGTTCCAATATTCATGCAGAGAGCACAGAAGATATCTTTGACAGGTCCTTCCACCGCGATGTGTTCTAACATTAGCCGGCCGGCCTTGTGGGCTCTCTTGTTCGGAGGAGGGAGGCGCGACCAACGGAGTGTCTTGCCCGGTCTGGAACCATGAGCTGGACCGGTGGGCTGTCCGGGACTGAAGACTGCATCGCTTCGAGTGTTTCCGCCCGAACCGGGAATTCGCCGGGCGGAGACATGATCGCGAGGAACACAGTATTCCTTATCTATACCGATGGTTAAAGCTGCTCAAGCACAGGGAACGGCTCTCTTACCGCTCGGTCATTTAGGTCATGCCTCGCCAGATCGTCAATCACCTGGTCCTGGAAAGCTGGACGTCCCTGTTTGATCCTGACTTGGCCTAGGAAGTTCTCCCAAACAGTCTTGCGCACCTCTAATTTCAGTGGTTCGTACCTCAAGATGCACCCTGCTGAGCGCCGCTGGGTCAAATAGCTGCCTGCGAGCATGTCATGTCTATCGAGTGCCCCGAGTACAGACGGCGAAAGCAGGCGGTGAAGTACTTTCCTCTCCAGTTGCGAGACAACGGCGCAAAGCCGTGGAAAGGTACCTGTGAACCCAGCCCGCCGCGGATGTATCGTGAACATTAGCGACACGATGTTCTGAGTCAAATTCTGCCCGAGAAAGACCGCGGGCGGCGCGATGCGACGAGCCCATCGTGCGCGCGGTCACCGGGTTCGCGTGCCGAGGGGCTCTACGATGGATGGGGGAAACATGCCTTCCTTCCCCGTCCTATTATTCACCGCCCAAACACTCTCTTTAAACGTGACATGTGCGCGTAACCCTCCCGGCTCGCCAGTATGGTTTGCCATCGCGCCGTGATCCTACGACGAAGCCCGTCTTTTTGCGAGCTTTTGGACCCGGCGGCGCGGGCTATGATCAATCATTAAAGACACGTTGAACTCGGAGCGTGCCAGGAAATTAGGAGCAGTTGATGACGGTGAGTGAGCACCACCGGCCAGAGAACTTCTGGTACTGAGTGCGCGCCCATTTGGGACCCCGAAAGAATCTAGCGGCTTGTGATGACTAATCTGCGCATTGGCACCACTCACAATCCGCTGCCATGGGCAGCGGAATAGCTCTAGAAAATGAGACATTGACCTTGACTTTGCTGTAAACCTCCTTGTCCCCGCCATCTGCTTATAATTCCAAGGCCCGCAAGGCAACGTTATTCACAGCTATAAGCTTACAATATCAAGGAAATGGCCAGCCGTCACTCTGAACATTGCAGCTTCGACGTCTTCTTAGCGAGAGTTGGGGCTCCATCGCGCCATACCTGTGTGTCATTTTCAACCCACTCCCTGCGTCCCAGGTTGTATCTGACAGATCTTTCGAACAGTGGGCCATGCATCATCCCGCTACTTTGTAGCGCAGTTCTGGGACCTGGAAGAGGATCCTCTACCCGAGCTCGAGAGCGTGATTAGGAAGAACTTCCCCACCTTACAGAAGGCACGCATCCAAGTGCGTGGTTGTGCTGGGTATGATATGGAGTGCGAAGTCCGGCTTGTTCTGAGCGAGCCCCGACAGTTGAAGTACTGTGATTTGGCCATTGTAAGCAATGGTCAACATGCGGCAGAGCCCTGGAGCATTGACGCGGAGGAGATCTTCGACATTGATGGTAGCGGTGAGGAAGGCGTTATTGTGGTTGAGCCTGGGACAGCATATGTCGGTAACGAGGGCTAAAGGAATGTGAGAGTTCTGGCACAGAGGTGTCCTCCCGTTTGCGGGCGCGACAGGAGACGCACAGGAGACGCAAACCACTTGCGGTTTGCCCAAAAGAGCCTTTAGGAACGAAGCTGGATAAATACGGGCAATCTTCAACTTGAAGGACACCTGTTTTCTCTTTAGAAAAGTGGCATACATCAGTGTGGGATTTCAGGAACGCGGAGGCCAGGGCTCCCTTGGTCATGAAGGCTGATGTCACGACGACATCTCCAACACGGATTGTCCGGATGGGGATGAAGTATCACATAAACAATGTCAACGGCATGGCACAGGGAACCCTAACCTTGAAGCCACGACCTGACAAGCCACAAGCCCACCATCCCCACCGTGGCTGGTACCTCTCATCTTTCCAGGAAGAACCAACCAAGCAGAATCAGGCACCCCGATTTCCTCTCAACACCATCACACTAACACCGCCTCTCCCCTCAACGCACAACGACAACGACGCTCCTTCTTGTCGCGCACACGAAATACGACCACAGTTCAGATGCCACGGCTGGTCGCCCCCGACCTCGGGCCGGGGAAACTTCTGGCTGCAGTACGCGAGCAGCGAGAAGAGAAAGAAAAGACTTTGAAGCGATGATGAGGTCCTGGATACTCTCGCAAAGGCCCTCGATCAAAGCCTCACCCTCATTCCCAAGGATGGGGCACACCAAAAGTTGTCCCAAGCCCTAGAACAACAGCTCCTCGCCACTATCCGAGGGGCTGTTGCCACAGACTATGCCCAACCGCGCCCAACCACCCCACCGCCGGCCTACCAGCCCACGCCAGCAATCATGGCGAAGGCCATTGGACCGGAGGACTACACGTCACCTCCTTTCCAACACGCTGGAAAGGAAGACAAGACCGACAAGAAGCCAACGCCGACCAAGAAAGTCTCGTGGGCAGACGAGAGTGACAAGGGAGAGACCCCCAGAAACTGGACAAAGGTCACCCACCAGAAGAAGAAAAAGAAAGAGAGCAAAACGGAGGACTCCACCCCGAGGGATAATCGGATTTTCCTTCGCCTGGCACAAGAAGACAACCTCAGGGGCGTCACGCCAACGGAACTGAGACTACCCCTCGCTGAGCTCTTAGGTTGTGGACTGGACACCATTACACGGGCACAATAAACAAAAATAGGGTAGCACTCCACCTCTCAGACACAACGGGTAGATCTGCCTTCCTCGAGATGGGAAAGAAGAAGGGCCTACGGCTCGACATACATGCTTCGTGGTTCGAGTATGTCGTCCCTCGGGTTCCAGCCAGCCTCCGCACTGCCACAAGTACCTGACCGGTGGTGGATTTCATACCCACAGAAGCGAGAGCTGCCACAGGAAAGACCCTCATCTCGGTCACGCCGGGCTCGGCCTCAAGGACGAGGACGTAGTCCTCATCGCACCGTGCCTCGGAAGTCTCGCCTACGTCAAGTTCTGCCTGGGTAGAACGGGCCAAACGTCGCGAGGAGATTGCCAACGTCCAACCAAATACGATGGATTCCTTCCAGGGTCGTGAACGCCTCGTTGTCATCTCCATTCTCATCGTCAACTCCGCAATGGGACCGCAGTTCGTGCGGGCCTCCACCGAATCTGTGTTGGCCTTACACAGCACAAGGCTGCCCTTCTTATCTATCGTAGGGGACATAACGACGCAGGCCCCTCCACCATCGGAATCCGGGAGGGTAGGCTGAGCAAGAATGCCATCATATGCCATCAGCGTCTGCCCTACGGGGTTAGGCATCAGTGGGTTTACAACGGGGGACAAAGTCAAGATACTTCCTGAGTCCCGAGCCCAACATCCCAACTAGACGTTCATTGGCCTGAGGTACATAGGTATTTTGGTGCGGCCTGCGCGGGAGGAGGAATAAACACAAGCCTATCAACCACATCGATGGGTTTTTATTGGCTGAACTGTCTTGTCAAAGTCAAGAGAGGCAGGAAACTGATAAAAGGAACTGAATGGCGGTGCCAAGGGTTGGAGTTACCACCGCGTTTGTCTTCGCCCGCACCTTTTTCTCGTCCGAGAATTCGCATCTCATTGCCCTAGAAGTCTCCCTGGCGTCAGCCAGTCTGTAATTGACGGATTTCACCCTGAACTCGGCGTGTGTAGGTATGCACACCCTCCCTTTCTCTCCCCTACAGAACCATCGTTACTAACACACACAAGGAGACGTATTCAATATGGATTCCCAGGCGAATCTGGTTATCGGCGCGTTCCAGTACCACAATCTCCTGGCCAATGGGTACAACAAACGCCGGCAGCCCCTCCCCGAACCTCCCCTTGTCCTCGAGGCCCACCAAACCCTCATCATCCCGGCGAAGGGCGGTGGCGACGGTGGTGGTGATGGCGGAGGCGAGATGTGCTCGAATTCCCAGCCCCCCACGAAAGCGTGGTCTAAAGATCCAACCACCTCGAAACCTGAATCGTACAGTCAAGTTGGCTTCCTGACCCAGTTGGGCATCCTCTGCGCCGCAGCCAGAGTTCGCGAATGCAGCAATAAGGCTTGTAGCGAGATGCGGAAAGCCATGGACCAGACTGCCCCTACCTGCCGCTGGACTGCTTTCCGAAACTGGGCGATTGTCGCCCTATCTTGCCGGGAGGAGCTGGAGCAAGGGGTGGGAGGCACCCTAGCCCACACGCACATGGTCAACGCCATCCATGGATGTTACAGTCTTCTGGAGAACACCAAGGACGAGTCAACGCTGTTCCAGCCAACCCACGACGGGTGCTCCTCGCCAACGCAGGAACTGTTCGATGTTAGCAACGTCATCTACTGGATGGCGAGCATCCTTGACTTCAGAGGCCTGGGGGTAGCTTCCTTGAAGCGGTGGGATCATCACTACATTCCCAAGTTTGCGAGCCTGCCCGCAATCGAGAAGGCGTCCAAGAAGGTCCCCGACCTATCTCTCTGCAAACAACGGTTCTGGAACTTTGTGAACCTGGCAGAGCGCAAGCAGAGCGACTTGCCAGATTTGGTCAACACCCTCACTCCTCGTCGGCAGCTCCAGCACAAGGGGCACGGCTCATGCGCCGCTAGCAGGTGCCAATCCTCCCACCAAGACAGCACCAAACTCGGCCAGCTCCACAAATGCTCGGCCTCAAGCTGCGAACAGCGCAAGTATCCAGTCGAGGGTCTCATAGAGGCTCTGGAGCTTGGCACAGGAACTGCTTGGTCTCGCCGCTCGCCGGTGCTTGCTGCGACCGACGACGCCTACATTGCCATCTCGCACGTCTGGTCTGACGGTACGGGGGTAGGGGGCAAGGAACAAGGAACCGTCAACAGCTGCCTCATCGACTACTTTACCCGGATCGCAGAATCCCTGCGTTGCGAGGGGATATGGTGGGATGCGTTATCCATCCCGCTGAAGCCCGAGGCGCGGTCCAAGGCTCTGAGCCAAATGCATCGCAACTACGCGAATGCCCAGTACACCGTCGTCCACGATCGATACCTCCTAGATATCCCATTCACCGATCCCGCCACTGCTTGTCTCGCCCTGGTTCTCTCCCCGTGGTTCACGAGATGCTGGACTGCCCTCGAGCTCTTCATGTCCAAGAAAGTCAAGGTGCTCTTCAGAGGACTAGACCAAAACACACCGGATATCAAGGACCTTGACGATGACATTCTGGCCAAGCACCCGGGCACGGTTTCACGCGCGCACTGGCTCGCGTCGTCGCTGGTCTTGCGCATCCGCCACGCCACCATCGAATACGTCGACGACATTCTGGCCATCGTCCGGCCGCGGAGCACTTCGTGGATGCGGGACCGTACTGTTGTCGCCGCGCTCCTCGCAGGCGTGCCACGGTGCGACATGAACCGCAGCGAGGGCGAGATAACGTGCGACATCATCGCACACCTGGGCGCCGTCCCGCACTCGAGCCTCCTCCACGGAAAACCGACGATGCGCGAGACGGGGCCGTTCTCATGGTGCCCGGCCACCCTAGACGACATGCCCATCGACCTGTGCACCGACCTGGACGAGCGTCATGCTAGAAAGGAGCGCATCATCAGGGTGGACGAGAAGGGTGCCGTAGTGGGCAAGTGGCACGTCGAGGTGGTGACGGCGAAGCAGATCCGGAACAGGAGGCTGGAGCCCCACGGCGAGGATGTCTCGGTTGTGGTGCACTTCTACAACGCATTGCTCCACTGGGAGAACTGCTTGGTCCTACGCGAACGAGCGGAGGACGACATGGAGGTGCCAGCCCTGCTGGTCGCAGCAGTGCAGACGGACCAGGCAGACGGCGTACCCTTGATTGATTGTCGATATGTGGGCGCTGTGCGCGTGTCCGAGGACGACAAGGCCGAAGGAGAAGAAGATGAAAATGCCGATACCGAGGTCAGTGAACAGCGTCGCCTTGCCTGCGATGCGATGATCCGGATTGGCGCCGAGAATGGCCGACCGGATGTCGCTGCGCGGACTATCCTCGAGAAATGGCTGTCGGCCTATCCCAAGCCCGTGGTTGGTGGCCCTGAGCACACCAGCGGGGGCGGGAAGACCTTCATCGCCCACGTCAAGAAAGCGGCCAAGAAATCGCAACTTCTCAACCTGCGTTACTTGTCCCCGCTCAAGAAGGGGAAAGCTTGGTACGAGGCGGCCGGCGTGCGGCGCTACATCCCCCCTCTCAAAGACGAAGACGAGGGCGAAGCCAGCGACAAGGAAGAGAGCAAGGTCGGAGGAAGGGGCGGCAAGCACGACGCATCCGAGCCGGAGAAAACAGACGAGCTTTTGCTCGAGGCCTTCTCATCTGGGAGAAACCCAGCCGCAATCATGAGCTTCTTGCTTCGGAGGGACATTGGCATCTCGAGCTGGGTCGAAAACAGGCTGGGATTTGCGGAAATGACGCTGCTGGCCTCACAGTATCTTGCCCACAGTTGGTTCCCAGACGCCAAGCGCGCCTGCCAAGCTGCCCTACGGATGCTCCCCGTCAACGGGTGGAAGGAGCCGGCGAACCTCTCGTCGGCGCGCAAGCTGGCTAATGTGTGCTCGAAACTTGGTTGGGTTGACGACGCGGTGCGGGTCTACGAAGGCTTGATCAACAACTGCACCGACGAAAGCTTTGAGAAGCATGGCATCAAGTTCCAGGCGATTGGCGAGCTTACCTGCCTGCTGCTGAGCCAAAAGCACCGCATGACTCAGGCAGCGAGCTGGTATCGATTTGGGCTGCAAAGGTTTGGTCACCAGCTTCCGCCTTCAGTACCCGCACTTGCATACGACAATCAACACGCATTGGGCCTTCGTCCCTCCCGCTCGCTGGAAAGTAAAGCCACAACCGAGAGGAGCGCTGCTGAGCGCGCATATCTTAGCGCACTACGCGTCTTTTCGAGAGACGTCGGCAAGAGCGACGCAATCACGCTCCTCACGGCGCACAATTTGGCGAGGGAATGGCTGCATCAAGGGGCGATTAGCGAGGGGGAAGAACTGCTACGGGCTGTTCTCGGCGGCTACGAGCAAGAGGTTGGCTCCGACCACATCCTGGCATTGCGCGCTGTGTTGGATCTTGTCCAGATCTGCTTGGCTCAGAGGAGGGAGGCCAAGGCAAGGGAGCTATTTGCCGAACTGCTGCAGCGATGCGAGAGCAGCCTCGGTCGCAGCCACTGGTTGACCCGCCTGGCAGCATTAACCGCAGCCACGCTCTCCCAGATGCGAGGAAGAGCTGACGAGGCTAAACGGCTACTTCGACAGGCACAAGAGGGGCCAGCCGAAGTGGGTACGCCCGAGTACGATGTAGCGATGCGTGCGACGCTCGAGCTCGGCACGCTGCACGCTAACACTAATAAAAATACTAGTCGAGATAAGATCCCCCCCCGTGCTGAGGGGACAGAATGGACCAAGAAGTTCAACGAGGCTTTCCAGGACCGCCATGCCGGTTTCCCGGGCCATACGAGAAGTCACGGCTTCAGCAGCAGCACGATGAAAGAAGCCCACGGGACGCCGCACGAGTTTCCAAGGGCGCGGGGATTCGGAGCCGGATTTGGCCGTCACGGTCCGAACCCATTCCACCAATTCGACGGGTTCGAGAGCCAACAAACTCAGCATGGAGTGAACTCCAGCGCGGTCAAAACGTCGTATACGCGCGATGGGGCAACCGTGATAGAGGTCAAGGAGGTGCAAACAAGCGGGGTAGCACCGGCTGTGTCAGAGATGAGATTCCACCGCGTCGTCAAGAATGATTCGGCCTCTGGTTTCGAATGGCCGGATTTCCCTGCTTTCGGCAATGGCCGGCAGGGTGGATTCTGGCATGGCAGCGACGAATGATTCAAGGGCAGAACTATTGGATGAGACAGGTGCCAGGTTGTTGACACAAAAATTCGCGCACTTTCAAATAGCCGTCCAACGACTCCTGGAATAACAACTTTATTGGTTTCAACAGATAAGTATATACGGAAGAATTCACGCTCTTGTCGATTATTCCCTCTACCTAAATATTATTTTTTCGATTTTTTAAAATTTTATGGTTTCATATAAAATTCGTCTGTAAAGCCTTTAGATCATTTGGGACGCGCGAATTTTCATGTCAACGACCTGGGTGCTATCTGGCGAGGCTTGAGGGGTCGGGTAGACGAGTTTGTTCATGATGCCGCCCGGGCAGATGAGAGTGATGTTCAAGTGAAACCTCGCAACCGCCGCTCTCGGCGCGGTAATTCCGATGTCGTCACCACAGCCTCCAAGGACCACCCTATCGCGCTCTCGAGCCTCGCCCCACGAGCTCCGTGACCCGATGAGCCCAATAGTCGTGAATATGTTATCTACACCGTTGCGTAATCACTGAACGCGCTTGGCATGCATGTCCCTGGTGGTTGGGTTCTATGCGTGAGGTTTCCAGCCTTCCCTCATAATGCTCAAGCAAGTGATGGTGGCTGCGCCGAGACATGTATGCATGAGGGCGCAGATGTCTGTCCCTCGGGTCGAATGGTGATGAGTTCCGCTGCTGAAGGGCCCCTCGTTGAAACCCGATGGCCACACTGACTTGACAGTGAGTGGGCATGCAGAAGTCGCGACCTCACAACCAAACACCACTGCCGATCACAATCCCCGGCATCGCCAACCGACAACCCCCCTAATTCCAACCACCACCATTCCTTTGTTAAATCCACAAGGTCCAAAACACCAAAACTATAGGCATGACAATAGATCTAGATCCATGGCTTCTAGTCAGCAAAAGCTGACTGGCAGCTTGGCATAGCCAGACTGCCAAACCGCTAAGCCACCATGGCCGCGTAAGTTGAAAAGACTGTTTAGATCTATAAGAAGGCGACTCTCTGGCTGCAAGCCAGAGGGACACACACACGGACATAGTTCACACAAGCAATACAATCACATACTTGCAAACCCCATAAAAATCCACACTATCCAGAATGCAGTGTTTCTGACATATCCTTTATCGTTGTGTATGTTTACATAACCTCAGCTTGAAATTTGCATTCTGAGACACGAATTAAGGGTCAAAAAAGCAAATCTAACAAACTGCGAACGAACTAGCTTACCTACTGCCCCTTATCCGCCGTACGGGGTGTAGTCATCAGGCAAGTCCCCGCCAATCATCTCCAACAACCGGTTATTGACCTCCAACTTCTCCACGAGCCGCACCAGCGCCTTCTCCGGGTCCTTGAGCGCATCAACCAGTATGTTGTACTTCTCCTTCCATCCGACATCGTGCATGTGAACTTGTATGAACCCCTGCCCCCATACGTCGCTTCCCGCACCGTCGATCTCGCTGGACCCTTCCATCCACTTCTTCTTCCACGACTGTTCGTAGTTCTTGCGCCATTCGTGGTTCTCCGTTTTGAGCTTCTGGTGCTCCATCTCCAGGGTGGTGTTCGCCTCACGGAGCACTCGGCACTCCTCCTCCCGCGCAGCAAACTGCGTGCGAAGCTTCTGGTAGTCGTCCTCCGACTTTTTCTGCTGCTCGGAGAGCTGCTCGGAGAACTGCCCGCGAAGTTTCTGGTAGTCGGCATCCCACTTCTCCTCCCGTTCGGCGAGCTGGGCACTGAGCTTTTGGTAGTCGCTCTCCCACTTCTCCTCCCGTTCGGCGAGCTGGGCACTGAGCTTTTGGTAGTCGCTCTCCCACTTCTTCTTCTGTTCGGCAAACTGCGCGTGGAGTTTGCCGTAGTCGTCTCGCCGTTCAGTAAACTGCACTTGAAGCTTTTGGTAGTCGCTCTCCAATTTGGCGTTTTGGGCCTGCAGCTCGCTATGTTGTGTTCGAACCAAGCGGTACTGCTCCCCCATCTCGAAATATTCCTTGCGAAGTTTCGCGAGCTCCTCCTCTTGCTTGATGGTCTTCTGGTGGGTTCCTGTATAGCTCTCCTTCCAGGTGGAGACCTCCTTCTCGAACTGGCAGCGCGACTCCTCCCATTCTTCCTCGAATTTCCGAAACTCGACGTGCTCGGCTTCCTGTTTGGCATGCTGCGTAAAGAGTTCCGTATATTTGCCTTCCAGTTCAACAAGCTGGGCGCGAAGTTCTTGCTCCTGCCTCTGCTTTTCCTCGCGAAGCTTCTTGTTTACGTCCTCCCAGCGCTGGACGCGGTCGTCTCTCTCCCTGACGACCACTTCGTATTTGCTTACCCAATCCAGGCGTTCCGTTTCCCAAGCCTTGATTTTCTGATCCATGTTCTTGACCATCTCGTCGTACTTCTGAGACCAGTCCCGAAGCGCTTTATCCCTAGCCTCGGTAATCTGATCCTTTTCTTTGATGACAAGATTGTATTGGCTTTCCAGGCTAAGGAATGTCGTATCTCTATGTTCCACCGCCTCATCCCTCTCCCTGACGACCTGCTCGTATCGGTTCTCCAGGTCCAGGAACTCGCTGTTTTTGGCTTCGATGATCTTGTTATGCCCGATCTCGGCCTCCTCGTACAGCTTGTCGAACTCGGCAAGTCGCTCGTCCCTTTCCCTGAGCGCCTCCGCCAACCTGGCCTTCTCCTCGGCCAGCACTTTGTTCTCGTCCGTCAGTCGTTTAATGCGGACCTCAAGGTTTTTTAACTCGGCCGTCACCTGCTCGAGTTTACGCTCGAGGCCCTCCTTTCTCCGCAACTCGACACTCATCTTTTGCATCGTAACATCGAGGCTCTCCTTTTCGCCCGTCACCTTGTGGAAACGGTCCTGAAGAATCTTCAACTCGCCAATCTTTTCGTTCAGCTTGCCCTCGAGTATCTGCTTGTCGCCCTCGGCCTTGTCGAACCTGACCTGGAGCGCCCCCAAATCCATTCGGGCCTTTTTAAAGTCCTCCCGCTCCTTCCTTATCCGTTCGTATTTCAGCTTTACCGAGGTGCTCAGGTCATGGTTGCGCTGCGTCTCCAGCTCGAGCCGGTCGATCCTATCGTGCGCCGGCTGGAGTTTGGCTTTGTCATCGTCGAGCGGCGGCAGCGGCGTGTGCCGGTTGACCATTTCCGCGAACGACAACGCGGATGCGGCCCGGTCTGGGCCGGCGAAGCCCAGCGGAGATCGGGTTCCCCCGGCGTTATGGCGCCCCAGAAACTCGCTTACCCGGGTGTTCTGGGAAATGCCATTGCTCTGGGAGGAGTAACTTGTGGTCGAGGCGTAGGTCGAGGCTGAAGACGATCCTTGGGAGTGGGTGTGGTGGGACTGGTCGGAGGACATTTTGTGTCTGAAATGAGGTGCGGATAGATGCTATGATCTCCTTGTGGGCGTTCTTATGAAGGCAAGATAATGCAGGAGTGATAGTGATAGGTGCGTGATGGGTTGCTTGGGACGTAACACCAAACAACTAGGGAAGAAAGTCGGGACTTGTAAGGGGTCTGGTGAGGGCGGGAGTGGCTTGGTGATAGTGAACCGTACTGAGCAGCACTGGTCTGAGCTGGACGATCCGGATGACGGGGACATATAGGGTTTCCCATGGGAATTCAAACGGCCAGGCTCCCACCCTCTCCCCCCCCTCGCCTGGGACAACCTTAGCATCTCGAACAACATGTTGGGCCTGAGACAAGTCCTCGCAATGCCACAGTCTTCCTGCCAAAGACGCTTCTAGAAAATGTGCCGCTCTAGTCGTGTGATGTCTTACAATGGCGGTGCACTGCAAGCCTCGGGGGAGGTTAGATGAGCGATTGGTGACGTTCATGGTTAGCTCGAGCTCTGCCATTGTGCACTTGGGCAGCGGGGCCCTGGCGGGGGCGCAAGGTATGCATTGATACCCAAACACTGCCAGCCAATTCAAAGGCGGTATCTGGGTCAATCCCACAGCTGTCACGATAACCATATTGGCTGCCCTGAGTTTGCCGGTTTACCACAGCTGTGTGGGACGGGCTTCGAATTTGTTGATAGCCGCCCATGACGACATAATTACGCCCAAACCTGACGCTGAGCGCCTGGTGCAGCATCCCATGCCGAGTCTCCCATCCGGCACTGGGAGCCCAGTGCCTCTCGGTGACTCCGTCACCAATAAGATGAAGCGAAGAAGTGCTGTTGTGGCTTAGCTTCAATGATTCCGGATTTTGCAAGTTCTGGCACCTACATTCGTTGCCTTCAGGCTCCCTCTCGGGCTTCGAGTTGCCTTTCCAATCGCTTCAACTCCTGTGTCAACTCATGGATTTCCCTCCCCTGTCAATCTCCTTTGGGCGTCTTTCGCACAAGCCGAGAAAGACGTGCGCTGTCGTTTCCATCGTCGACAGGGATACTGGTGTCAAATTTTGCCAGAAGAACCGTAAAGTCATCTTGGAGGTCGCGGTAGTCGTAGATCATGCCCCAGTAAAGCTTTCTTAGTTTGTTAAGCTCGCCCCTTAACCCTTGTATCGTGTCTCGGCCCTGGCGGGGGAGCCGTAATTCCTCGAGCCCCCTCTCCATCTCGATAGATGCCAACTCCGCTTCCTTCGACGCCGTGGTGAGTCGGAGAATTTCATGCATGGCGCTCGAGCCTCCTGCCTTTCCCTCCGGGATGGCATCTTGCCTGCCTAGGTCTTGGGGTGGATCTCTGCGTCGCTTGGTTAGGGGGGGATCTTGGGGTGGTTTGGGTTCGGGTTTCGGGCTGCGGCGCCGCGTTTTCTCCAGCAAGGCTTGAACAGATCAGTTAGAGATTTCGGAGAGCGATGTGTTGTTGTATTGAGCATTGTCCGTGAGAGAGCTAGCTGCTACAGTGACTGCTTGAAAAATACTAATCCGGAGTGATGATGTAACCTATTACGTCACTACCCCAATTAAGCGGGCGGTTTTAAAAGGGCAACTCTACCCCGAACATGTAACGCCAAAATTAAAGAACCAAAGAGGAATACCTCCAAATCAATTACCTCAGCTGGCTCAGGCCTCCCTGGCTCGTTCTCCATTCTTTTCAAAAGTTTTTCAATGTACTACGCCAATATACTAAAAATTAACCAAGCCGTATTCCCGTAACGAGCCAGCGAGACCTGAGTTGTAATTGTGCGAACAGGGGTCTTATTTACCTCAGCTAGCTCAGACCTCGCTGGCTAGTTCTCCAATTTTTTTCAAACTGCGCCAAGACTCTAGAAATTAACCAACCAAATGCCGTATTCCCGTAACTAGCCAGCGAGGCCTGAGATCATGTTGTGCGAACAGGGGTTCCGTTCTGGGCGTCGCCACCAAGATTATCAATTTCCCTTCCATTTCTTTTAAAGAATCCAAAGATTTAAATAAAAAGAAACTATTACGTAATTAATTTAAGCCCGTTAAGTATGAAACTGGATATACGCGTCGAATATAAGCTAATATGCATATAGGAATTTTTCAATTTTTTTCGGGCGACAATTGCAGCCAATACGGCCAAGTTCAGACCTGGGAAATGGACGACCGCAACGCTCTTATCGCTACGACGTAACAACCACCGGTCGTACCATCGTGCACCGGGCTTTTCTAGTATATTTCTGTATGGGGAAGGTCCGTATATCAATTTTTTCGGGCGTTCGGGTTATGGTTGTTGCGTCGCAGCCATGGGAAGGTTGGGGCCAATTGAGTCCGAAACGCCCTTCTTGCTGCGACGCAACAACCACCGGTCGCAACATTCTGCCAGGACCTTCCAAGGGTACTTCAGTATGGGAGAAGCCCGTCCAGCAATTATATATATATATATTTTTGCCGTACGGGTTATGGTTGTTGCGTCGCAGCCATAAGAGCGTTCCGGTTGAAAGATTTGCACCAATTGAGAATTTTAACTTAAATCTCCAATATCTTTACCAAAACAACTCCGATTGGAATATTATATATATTGTTAAAGAATTCTTTTAAAGCTGTATATATAATTATTTTGCTATAGTTATTTTAAAATAATTTTCTATTATTGCTTTATTTGAGAGTTTTTAAAGAAAATTCTCGAAAATTTGTATGGGAGCGCACCAATTAAGGCCAAAAAATTACAACTTAATGTCAGGCCCTATTTTGGAGGAAAGTATGTTTTTGTAGGTTCTGTTCTAATTGGGTTGGCGGGATACCTGGAACTACTATGTTTTTTTTAAAGCCTTAGCTACAGCTGCGCCTACGGCGTAGCAATTCCTCAAAAATAATTAGGGCCTGATTTTAATAAGGTAATGCGCGTTCTAGAGCACCTGCAATTAGTCATCCAATACAACACAACTGATGTCCCCTGTATCTGGCAATTAGACCCCTTATTTGAGCCCCGGAAAACGTTGTCGATCAAACTCTCAATCAGAAACAGAAGAATTATCAAGGTGTGTCGTGGGTGTGTATATTGATTGTTATTCTAGCTATGGACTTTCTGCAACGACGAGGGGAAAGGAGGTCTTATATATTCGTAAATAACAGCTTATTAATCAGGTCATTCACTTATTAATTCATAATTTTCATTATTAACTCAAGGATGAATATGGAAGCGTATGGAAGACATGAAAAGCTGCATAACCCCTTTGCCACCTCGAATAGGGGTGGGTCCACTTTTTCCGGAGGAAACCTCCGAATTCCTAGATCCTTCATCTGCGTTGATGTCTGGCACATGCAGGCAAAGAGGATGCACCGCGTGTTAGCTCGATCCTTGAACAGTTCATGGAAAACCCTGGCCGCGTTGTCATGGCCGTCTAAGATCCTGGGTCGCGCATAATGAGTCCTACGGACCGAGATCCCCAGACGGTGAGGCGCTCTAAAACCGGGAAACCGAAACACTATCCACATAAATCGGGAAGGCTCGCGCTCCTATGTTCCCCTTATTCGGTGAAAGGGAAATGACCAATAACGACTAAGATCATTTGGAGTCGTTGCACTTATCGCCAACGCGACAGTAAGCGAAATTCAAAATAACTGCGCTGGGTACTCTATAAAGAATGCAAAAAACCATGGTCAGTGGTTATACCATTAAAGCTGCAGGCTACATAGGGGAGTAAAGTCAACGATAAGGCAACCAGCATACGTCCTAGAAAGGCTAATCGTGATTTTGAATACAAAACGTGCGTCAAGCACTTTGGTTTTAAACTTTCATTTATTTGTCGTGGGAGTTGCCGGGCTTGCAGTTTATTTATTCATATCTTACATAGTGACCTATATCCCAACACATCGTAGCAAGACTGGATAGCTAGACTTGCGTGGAAACCTTGGATTACCGCATCGTCAGAAATACACCTATAACGAACAGCAACAGCGTCGGAGCAAAGACGGATAGAAGCCTCATTTGCATAAGGATCAAGATTTCGAGAACGGCTAGTGTGCCCTCACTCTCCGTTGCTCTCCGCCATAGCCCGCGGTAATCTTGTCTAGGGTTGTGTCGCAGGCTGTTCCTCCGGCAAAACTCGCAATGTCTGCCGTTCTCCTCACTCACAGCCGAGTAGCCGCAGGTTGAGACATTATGGTGTCGAAGATTGCCTATATCAATCACTACCAATCACACAAGTCTGTGAGTAACACCGGCGGTGGGCGTCGACTCTCGGGGATGACAAGACTTAGCTTTGGTCTCGTGTTTTGTGTAACGGAAGCATATCCAGCCATACTGCGAGATGACAGGAGGGGAGTTGTCTGCGATGATTGGGCTTTTGCGGCATCCATCTCGACTAGCAAGACTGCACTTCGTATATAGAAGATAGAGCAAACCCTCGCCTCCGATAGTCCAGCTAGTGACCCGCAATTATGTGCCTAAATATACAGAACTAAGAGTGAAGAACTGCCATCTCAAGGGTCCTGTTTTAAATACGAGATCGAGGATACTTTTATCTTTGCCAGGGCCCTAAGGTGCTGACACTGCCATAACCGTGAAAGCTAAACAATGCTTTGTTCAATTACAAAGATTATAAGGGTCCCATTGTCAACCTGAAAGGGCTCTTATTTCTAGAAATGACAATTGATTGCCGAAAGGACCAAAAAGTAAAAGAAAATTATGGTAACATCGGTTATGCACGAAATTGTAAGCCAAAACATGATGAATCACCTTGTAATGTTGAGAAGAATTCCCAGCTTTCGCAATCATGCCCTTTGCTGCTGATATAGGCCATAATTACGAGGCACATCTGGTTTCTCTCTGAGCACTCCCCGCAAAAAGAGAAAGTTATATGATCGCTAAAAACATGGTCCTATCTTCTGCTGTGAATTACAATCAGGCTCTGGCCATAATAATTGAGCTGCCCAGTACCTATCCACTTAGCTATCCCTAATCCCATCTCTAACATCTTTATGTAATGCGAATAATGAAAGGTTCTTGCTATCCTCGATTAATTTCACTCAGTGGTATCACCAGCTAAATTATTTTTACTCGATTCCCGTATATAAGCTACTGCAATATGAAGGTAATTCGATTATTTGTGCCGGAGCCTGTACAGTGTAGCGTTTCTAGATACAATTCATAGCGACGTCGATTCCCGTGTCCGTGTCACCACCATGACTTAATAATGTAAACGCATAGGCATCTCTATTAATATACCAAAGCTACAGGTATGTCATCGAACCCAAGCCCGGCGTGGGAGGGAGGAATTATTCGGGAGTGAGCACAGATAACCACGATAGCTTCTCCGCCCCAAAAATGTTTGCCTTCTAACCTATGTCCCTTACAAGAGGATGAGGTGAATAGCCGACAACCGGGGCGTCTCTGTGCGCGGCGCGGCAATTATGGCTTCGGTGACAGGAAACACTAGGTTGGGAGACGATTTCACATTGACACCTAGAGCACGGAAAAAGTCGGCAAGACCCTTGTTCCAAAGACTCCAAGGATCATTGTCGGATCTAGAACGCCTTGGGTGGATCTAGAACACCTCGGCTTAGCTAGTTTTCGGACTAGCGGCTATCTGTTTCCGCTATCGCCACCCCGGTGGTAGCCGTATCTCTTGGCTATAGCTGTTTTTCTGTGTATATAAGAAGGGCTCACTACTCTCACTTTCTATCTAGGACCTTTTAAAAATTAACCTAACAATTCATCCTTTTTCAGTTATATGTGCTTTAATATATAATCCAGGGTTTCATAGTTATAAGCCCGGTCCGCACTTCTTATTATCTGTTATTTCGATATATTTGTTAAATACGTTACGGACGTCGCCTTAAAGCAATTCGAAACCTTACCGTTATTTCCGTAATAACTTTATAACTTACTGCCGCCTTTTACTAAAGATATTTTTTACCTAAACAGCATTATTTCCGTTTTTTAACTCTTAGTTATATTACAATTAAAGCCATAATTTCTTCCCCGTTAACAAACTTTAATAAAACCTTAAAGCGCTTTAAAACGTTCCTTTTTTAAAAAAAAAAAAACCCCCTTTAAAAAATATAATACTTTCGAATTTTACGTTAGCTTTAAAACGGGCTTCTTATAGGAATATATCAACCCCAATACGGATAAGTTTCCGTCGCTGGTAAAGAAACCTACTTTTCCTAACTTTAAGAAATTCGATTCCAAAATTTTTAATAAGCTAAATCTCGTATCAAAAACAAATGCGAAGTTCTAAAAAGCGGTAAAGATATATAAACGAAAACAAACCCTTTTCTTAGCCCAAAAAAGGCGCTCGCCGATATTAGCACGTTCCTTAATTAATCCGTTTACCCTAATTATTATTAAGTATACTGGAAAAAAGATATACTTCGAAATTAACTTATAACGTTAAAGAATTAATTTAAGTTTAGCAATAACGCCAAAATTTACGAAATAAAAGCCCGTTATAAGGAAGTATTAAAAATTAACAAAATAATAATAAACGCATAACTTTCCAAATATTAAAAAGCGTACATTAAAGCCGGAAAGCTTCGAATCCTAGCTGTTATAAGATTTTATAACCACCTCGATTTCCTTAAAGCTATAAACACCTTTTTACTCGACTTCTTTATTACCTAAACCGCTGTTATTAAGGAAGTTATATTCGACGGCAAGGACGTTACTAAGCTGCCGTCGGTGTAAAAGCTCGTAAAACGCTTCCGGAGCTATATAAAGTTGCGGAAGGTTTAAGGTGTCACCGCCGAGCAGTTATTACGAAAAGCGTTCGGTATTACCTTTAACGGAAAAACCCCGAATTAAACGGAACCCTTTCAAAACGTTTTAAATAACAATAACCGGAATAGCAACCAGAACGGTAACCGGAATAATTATTAAACCCCGCGGACGTATATTTGCGGAAAGATCTATTTCTTTAAAAAATGCCCTTATATTTACCTAAAAGTTAGGCCTAATAAGTAAACCGAAAAACCTAAGGTTAAGAAAAAGGTAAAAAAACGTATCGCGAACGTTACCGGCGCTTTAAAGGTAATTATTAAACGTACCCGGAAAAAAACGAAAGAATAAGCCCTTTAAAAGCAAATTTAGTAACCGTTACCTTAGGCAGCCTTTATAATTTTCGTTCCAAAATTTTCTTTTTATATAAACCTTTAGGTTAATAACGTTATTACCGGATATAATTTAAAAAGATTTACGTTAATAAATACGTATTTAAATTTTTATGTCGGAAATCGGAAGGTTAACTTTATCGACTTATACCCTTTTACAATAGGCGGAAAGCTTTTAATTAAAAGAAAATATTTAAATATTTTAGGTAAAAATACAAAAAAATTATACTTATTATTTCGAATAGCAAAATTAACGACTTTTTCCTAAAAAACTACTTATATATTTTTAAAATGCATATTAACTTAACGTTTTATAAGTTATTTCGGAAAGTTAGGATTTATTAAAACTTCGAAACCGACGTTATATATTATAAAGTTTCGAAAATATCGAAAACGCAAATAGCGAAAATTAAATAAATCGAGCGCTAACCCGTTATACATTATGTTAAAGTAATAGCTAAAAACGATTCCGACGACGTTATTACTTTAATATCCTTTATAATAACCGAAAAACTCGAAGTAACAGTTCCGAAAAACGAAAGCGACCTTAAGGAAAAAGTTATTTTCGAAAGCGAAAACGAAAACGTTATTACGGAGCCCTTAATCGAAAAGTTCCTTCCGGTAAAGCTAACTAATTAGAAAAAGCTTTACGGGAATAATTTTCGGAATTCCCTAAAGCTTTTAAAGGGAAACGTAGTTGTCACGGTAGGGCTCAAGTCAGGTGTAACCAGTCTATTCCTATGGGGTAGGGTCAGGACAGAACAGACTCTTGTCCCTCTATAAGGATAGATAAGGGCCTAGGGCCCTTATATGGAGTGAAGGCAGTGAGGGGTTCAATAAAGAAGGGTGGGTTACGTAAGGTGTGCCAGTCCCCAGGCTGCTAGGCCTGCTGTAACAACTATCTCCCCCTTTCTTTGTAATGCCGGCCCGGCATTATGTATGTATGTAATAGGTAAGGATGACATCGTTAAGTGATATGTTTTTGTTATTATAATCTGGGTTATCTGGGGTAAAGTTTATTATGCTTATAAATATGTACGATATTCCCAGGTACCCGCTTTGTTTTATACCTGTTTTTACCTATAATTAATTTAGTTCCGTACATATACATGTAAATACTACCTAATTTTCCTAACTTTCCAACTTTTTTTTTTTCGCAAACTTAATACCATTTTTTTTTTTTTTTTTTTTTTTTTTTTGTTTTTTTAAAA